>VMDO01018224.1:0-42713 GCA_007922755.1 Pedetes capensis
CATTTATTCCTTGAGTTGTTTTATGAAAAGTTCATTCTGATCTAATAGCCATTTCATTATTTTAATGATACGTTTAAAAAGAGATTTTGGTATTTATACAGAAACAATTCAAGGAGCATCATCACTTTATCTCTATTATTTTTATTTTTAAATGAGATTTAATTCAACCTATAAAAATATATAAAAATCAAGCCTTTAATACCTTCAATGTTTTTCTACTTCCCAACTTTTCTTGCCGTGTTAGAGAAATAAAGAAAATTATTATCTGCATAATATATTTGACTATAACCCCAAACTGAAATGTCAGAAATCTCAGAAGTACAGAGTTAGTGTTCCCTGAAGAATTTCAACTTGTCTGCAGTCAAAGGAAGACTAGAGATTCAGACAAGCTTCAGTGGTATACTTGAACTTTAGAACCTTTAGAAGAACAGAGATTTGAATTCAGTTGAGATTTTCTTTTTGTAAGTCAGTGGCTATTAGATCAGAATGAACTTTTCATAAAACAACTCAAGGAATAAATGAAAATTGAAGGTCCAAGGTCATTTGAAATATGATCAGTACTGTCCTGCTCACTCTGGTAGATTGATGCCACCTTATGGAACTCAGTGCTCATTGCATCACATGTTCCATGAGTCACAACAGCTTAAATTCTAAAAAACCAGTTTATAACATATTTAGTCAATATAAAATCATTTTACTATATAAATAAATGACAGGAATTAAACACAAAATTTTATTATAATAATTTTTATGATTTAATTCTTTATACTGCATGTTAATCAGACAGAAGATAAGATTCATTTCCCTTTGGTAATAATAGCAAGGGTAGTTTGTTAAAAGAAAATATGCAGGCATATTGCAGACATTCACGTATTACAAAAATTCAGAAAAGATTATTTAATTTCTGTATTATTTTGTTTCTTGCTGTTTCTACCAATATTATTTTATCATCATTTTCCACATTTTATGTACGTGTATATATATTCATATATATATATGTATTTTATATATATATATATATATGTATATATATATATATATATATATACTAATAAATTACTCAGATGTTGCTAGAAGAAAACATACCTATTTCCTTTTAAAATTATAATACTTGTAATAGTACAGAAACTACACAGAAAGATCCAGTCAAGGAACAATTACCTACTAAAACTCTCTTCTACAGCTTACTGGGAAACCTAAACAGTAAGGATGGGGGCTTCTACCGTCACATTAAGGTATGACTCAGGAGGAGTTAGGAAGACATCTGTAGCTTTGAGTACAAAAGGAAAAGTAAGCTTTCAGAAAGGATAAAGCAATCCAGATATACTGGTCCACAGTGTATGAATGGAAAGGGGAAGTTGAACTCAAAGATATGCTGCAGTGCAAGCCAGGCTTCACAGATATTGGATAAATGGTCTAGAAAATCGCTTACTTCCAAGGGAATTCAAAGAGAGTTTTGATTTCAATATGTAATGGAATGGAAAAATGCAATATTTTGGACATATTAGGCAAATTAAAGATTGAGAGCTCTAAACATGGCTTGTTTTATCTATCTAAAGTCTACCTTCAATGACTTCCATACCTAGGTGATCATCACAATCACCTGGGCTTCCTTTCCATGTTTTATGATCAGGCAGTCTTCCCATTATCTGACTCTGAGCAGTAGCAAATAGCTGTCATCAGTTGGTGGAATTTGACTAGATCCCAAACTCCAGAGATAAAATTTGCATGTACCTTATAAAATTTATTGTCATCATTGACTGAAAGAATTTCACAGCACTTCTTGGCCATATTTCTGTGAATGATCTTGGCTATGCTCTGTTGAGCACTTGTCAGAAAATATTAAGAAGAAACACCAGTGCTTATCATATCATAGTCAAAGTTGAGATTTCAAGGAATGATTTCCATGTAGAAACATGCACACCTTGATATTGTTCTTCTCATTATTTTCAACAGCTTCAACAGGGATCCAGCAAGAGATCAACAATAATATCCTAAATAACAGCTGTGCTCCTCAAATACTATTGATCATCAGATGCTCTTATACTCTTGTAAGGCTAAAGTTTAACTTGCTACTTTCTTCCTGTCTAATTTTACCAGGTTGTGAGTTCATAAACATGATCTTCTTTATGTTTCTTCTATCTAGCATTCTGCTTAATAGTTTTCATGGTATTTTTCCTTGCCTTGCTGCCCTCATTCTTATCACTACAACCTGAGATGATAGCTTACATTCTTAACTCTCACATTTTTTACTATCTGATCATCATCATTTATTTCACTATCTTATTTTTTCTCCGGATGAAAGCTAGCCAATTATGAGTGTAATCCTATTCTTTGAAGGCGCTCATTTAGGTATTCTGGGTTTTTTATTTTTTGTTTTAAGTGACAGTATCATTTTGGTGGCCTACACAATGTGCCTAACATTATCAACTAGATGGTCAAGAAATCGTCACAGAAATTCTTAGGCATTACTCTCATTACAAATAAGTGAATTGTGGTTGTGAAGTTTGATCAAAAGTCTAGAAAACAATACAAAGTTATTAAAAGTGCTTGCCTTTGCTTGCAGACCCTTCACAAAAACTTTGAAGTCACTATATCTGCAACAGATTACTTATTATCAATTATTATTAGCATTGCTTAAATACATAGGTTCAATAGTAATGATGTCTACAATCTTTATCCCTAGTCCAATTTTGAATGTATATTGTGTTTTCTTAGTGGATCCTGAGAAAAGCATCAAAAAGAATCTCATTTTGAAATTTTATTTTTTAGATAAAAAGTGAATAATGTTAGATATAAGCAAGACAATCTTGACCAGAACCTTAAAGACTCTGTTTTCTTATGGCGTCTGGATAGTTCTAGAGAGTGGTGTTACGAGAAAAATAAAATGGTAAAGGATTTAGGAAACATATGAGGTTATTTGCCACCAAAGAGACTGATGGTTTAGATATGAGTTTGGCAAACATTTTCTGTAAAAAGCCAGATAGGAAGTATTTGAGGCTCTGGTGATCTAAAATATGGTCAATGGTCTAGGTTGTAGCTACATAACTCTATCATTGTCTGATAAAAGCAGCACAGATGATGTGAAAATAAATGAACACAGGGGCATACTTTGCAAAACCCCATGTAAAATTTAAAGTAATTTTTGATGTAATTATGTTATGGGACAAAAATAGGAGTCATGAGTTCAAGGCTCATCTCTGACATGAGCTGTCTAGGGAAGATAGTTTTTCTAAGAATATTTATCGTCTGTAACATGAGGGTTACGCTTTCTTTTTCAAAGTTATTATCATCTCAAAAATGATGAGTTTACTTGGATCATTGATCTTTTCTTCTTAAATTTAAGAAAAAAAGTGTGTTATTTTTATAAACAATAAAAATTACAAAATAATTCTACTTTATTTTGCCTTTTTAACAGTTGTTTTTGGTAGAGAGAAAGGAAAGAAGCTTTTATTTCAAATACATAAGATGTTTTCTTTGTTTTTGTTTTCATTCTGTATGACTCAAATGTATCATTCTACCTTAAGAAATCTCACTGGAGAGCAAAGGACATGGAACAGGTCAGGTGGAGATAAAGCACTTTGTTTTGGACTGGAACCTGTCTGACTCAAAGAAAAAACACCTTTTATTTGCTTGTTCAAGACATTCATTTTATTTCAACCATCACTCTTGACTAAAATGCTTACTTTTATATCCCATTCCCTGTCTTCTCTAATTATAAGATTCTCATGGCTGATTCCTTTTCTGAATTTATGAAATCATAGCATCTGTGTCTTTGTATTTCTCAACTTTTTCTATATCTGTAGTCACCTCATAGCATGTTTGGGTCAGCAACCTCTTACAAAGAAAAAAGCATATAACTCAAAAACCTTCCAGAATCTAATCTGACCTTGCCCTGCCCTGCCTTTCTCCAGATCCAGTCCTGGAGACCCCATTCACCTTTTAGCCTGCTTCTCAAAATGATCTGGCCTCTTTGGTTGGTCTAACTCAACATGCATTTCATAAAACCAGGAGTGCACATTTATTAATTCTATATGCAAATGTTGAAAACCACAGAAAATATGAGAAAATAACCACCAATTCAATAAAATGGAAGTGCATTTGTTGAGTCCTTATAGTATGTCAGACACAAAACTAGACAATGGGATTCAAACATATTCATTTGGGAATATTCACCAGGAAGTGTATTACTAGAGTGCATTTAACTCCAATGCAGTTAACTTGCTGGCATTGCTTCTAGATAACCTTCCCCGAGGAGCTACATTCTGCCTGTAACTGAAGGATAACTGATACAGAACTCAACCATCAGAGACAAAGAAGGGCAGTTCAAGTAGATGGAACAGATTAAGCAAAGGTGAGAAGAAATAAATGAGAATCTGGGGAGAAAGAGCAAGCTCAGCATGTCAAGATATTGAAGGATATGACCTGAGATCAAGATAAAAATACAAGTTTAAAATGAATTATAAAACCTTTGGACACCATATTAAGGAAATTGGACTTTGTTTTATCCCTAGGTTGGTACTGCTGGGGGAGACTGAATGTTTTGGGGAGGAGTAACAATCAGATTTAGAAAGTAAGCTTGTATGAAATTGCTAAAAATGCATTATATGAGGAAAAATATGGAAACAATAGGCTGGTTAGGAAGGTGGTGAATTATGCCCAACAGAGATGAGAAATTGAATTCAACCTGGGGTGACAATGAGAGGCAAAGCTGAGAAACTTGAGAATCTAGGTAATGAAAACGTAGTAGAAGAACAATAACTGGCACTTCCACTGTTTCTATACAGTACTACTAAATATAATTTGATCCAAAGTGGTTCTTTTTCTATTTATTGTTTAAATTGATGGCTAGCAAGAACTGGATTGAGCAACCACAAGGATGTTTCAGCTTAGTCTTTATGGTCACCTCTAGGTTAATCATTTCTACTTTCTTTAACCTATTTTCTCTATTCTGAAAATGTTAACTTCACTTTGTGACAGTCTCCCCTCAATTGTTAACGTCTCACACTTTATATAACACAGATTCCTGTGTCACAAATTTTCATGATAAGGGATTTTTTTAACTCCATTTGAAAATGCTATTAAAAACTACTTTTGATATTTAGAAAAATAGTTTTAGTGAAATATTGGTTGTCCAATTTATACTTCACTAGCAAGGACATATGAGAAGTTAAAAGCATAAAGTATTTAATTGTGAAAATAAGGAAAATAGCAAAGTGATAATTTGTTGATAAGAATCAAAAGAAATAATTCATCCTTTTTATCTAAGAGAAATATAATCTTTTCATTTTTTTGGTTTGTTTTGTTCTTGCTGTCTTTTGTTTTTGGGTTTTTAGTGTGAAAGGAGAAATCAATAGGGAACAAGAGAAAGAATAAGTTCAATATGTAATGTGATACACTTTTAACATCTATAAGATTATTTCTTTTTAAATTATTACTAATACCAAGACATTATAATATTAAATTAACTAATATCAAATAGGAAATAAATATGTAAATATGGTCCATTATAAATAGTTGTAGTCAGATATAAGAAAATATTATGGTGGCCAAACTAATGGCTGGCATTTAAGAGATGCTCAGTATAGATATTAATGATATTTTTTGATAATTTTCACATTTGGTTGTCTCTTCTTTCTTGGGAATAGGCACAAATTGGAAATAAATATTGTTGCTCATTTTATGTGAACTTGAACTGTTTCCAATCCTTCATTTTGGTTGGAATAGAAAAGACATTTGCCAAATCAATGAATGAATATCTATTATTTGTTGCCATAATAATATATGCTAGTAACAAAACCAGCAGCACAGTAGTTTCAATAGGACTATTATTTTATTGACTTTCTGCTCACCTACATTCATTCTCCAGGATCCATATTTTCCGGGTCCAGAGTGATGAGTTAAGTGGAAATATCTTAGGCACTATCACCACTGCAATATTTAGTTCTTTTCTCAAATTTTTATTCATTTATTTATTTTGAGGTACGAGAGGATTGAGCCCAGGACCTTGCACATACTTTGCAAGTGCTCTTCCACTGAGCTGCACTCCCAGCCCTTTTTTTCTTTTATCTTGAGACAGGGCCTCACTAAATTACACAGGCTACCTGTGGCCTTGAACTCACAATCCCCCTGCCTCCACTTCTCCAGTCACTGGGAATATAGGTGTGCACCACCATGACCAGCCTGCAATGTTTAGGCCTTTAAACATGGAAATAATCTCCATCACTTCTCAGCCATGCCTCAGAATGTGATATTGTTTTGAGTTTCAATGATTTGTTTAAAACAATTTTGAATTCATTTATATTTGTAAAGATTTTGCATAGATATTATGGGAGTTCCAGTAAAACCCATAGACAGTTTGACCAATTAATAACAATGTCTTATGTTTTACACAATTGATAGACTACTTAACATTGAACATGACTATTAACTAAAGCCCATATTTTATACATGTCTTTAGTTTTAATCTTATGCCCTTCTTCTGTTCCAAGACATCACATTACATTTAGTCTTGATGTTCTCTTATACTCTTCTTGGCTATGACCAATTATCAACCTTCCTCTGCCTTTGATGACTTTCACAGCTTTGAGGAATACTGGTCAGGTGTTTTGTAGACTATTCTTGAACTAGGATGGCTCCGATGCTTTTCTCATCATCAGACTGGCATTATGAGTTATGGAAAGAAAGAGCACAGAAGTGCCATTCTCATCATGTCATATCAAGGTTTATACTATCAATATAATTTTTCACTCTTAATCACTGGTCTAAGTAGTGTTTGATTTTTTTCTACTGGAAGTTACTCTCCATCTCTTTCCATATTGTACTCATCAGAAGAAAATCACTGTGTGCAGCTGACACTTAAGGAGAGAGAATTACATTCCATATTAAAGGTAGAAAATCCCTATAATCTGAAATTATTCTACATGGGACATTTATTCCTTATATTTATTTATTCAATCACTTCTGATATAAAAATACTTTTATATTTATTTTACTTTATGCTTCAGATTATAGTTCTGTACTACTTTATTTACTTTGTTGCTTAAATGTTCTCACTTTGGCAACTGTGAGTTCTTTCAGTTGTATATTGTGTCTCTGGGCATACTTTAAAATGCTCTAGGTTTTTCTTGTATATTCACTTTCCCAGTCTGAGTCAATCATATCTCTAAGGAGTCCTTGTATCTTTAACTAGAGAATGGTATTAAAAACTAAGATCTCAATGGTAGGTATTTTTGATTTACTATCTTAACATGTCCCCCACATTTGTCAGCTTGTTGTGCTGTGTGGGCTTGTGTGATGATGTCATGAGGAAAGCCATGCTGCCTGTATTTCAGATGCCAGCAGGGTCATCCATAGTGGATAGGTTTCAGCTGAGCTTCCAGACTAAGATTAGGGAGAAGAACCCAAGAGCCCACTTCCAAAACAATTAATCATTGAAAACCCAATGAATAGCAGAGAAGCACTGGCAAATATAGTACTGGAAAACGAGACGCCCCCTCCCCGCCCGGGGAAAGCATTCAAAAGACAACTGGGAAATAAATGCCTCCTTGAAGTAGAATCAACCTTAATGATGGGAATGGAATAAATCACCTGAGACCACCTTGTGCTCATGTGCCATGACTCAATATGAAAAGAAACATAGCGGATGCAATAGTGGTCTCCAAAATCAAAAGATCACGTGCATGGCACAGTGTTGGGAAGTGTTTTGTTCTGTTGTATATTGGGTCTCTATGAGTCAGACTCCACTAGAGGCTATCTAACAACAACAACCACCACATGGCATGGCAATTCAGCCATTTCCATGTCACTCACAATGGGCCATCACCCTCACCCTAAAAGTGAGGGTGTCCTGTGTCCTTTATGGGTTGTCCTGTGTCCGAAGAAAGTGACCATGATTAAATAAATTTATTCTTATCCAATCTTTTATTCTAATTAAGTACCCTCAAAATAGAATCCTCCATCTCTGCTATGCTACTGTTTTGTGATTTTTTTCCCCAATAGTAAATATAATGCACAGAACTTTAGTTTCCAGCTAGTGTGGTTTTCTACTTTACAAGGTCTTTAGTTATGGACATATTTCTGAACTCAGTTATCTGATCACTAATTGTGAGATTACACTTTGTTCACAAAATATTTCAAGTGATATTTTTAGTAAAAGATATTTGCAGGGCCACATTACTAATAGAAAACAGGGACAACCTATTCCTTAGAAAAACTCAATCTTAGGAGAACCTTTCTGGATCTTTCTGGTACATGCTAAATAGTTCTTGTATACTCCTTCATGTGTGATTTCTTTGTTTCCTTACAGTTCCAGTGTGTCCCCAGCTGGCTTACCTTGGAATTTTTGTTTTGTTTCGTTTTGTTTTGTTTTGAGACAGGGTAGAACAGGTTGGCCTTGAACTTTCTGTGTAGCCCAGGCTGGCCTGAAACTCCTGATGATCCTGCCTCAACTTCAGAGTACTGGAATTACAGGTGTAATTGCAGGCACCACCAAGTATGGCTTATCCTGGACTTCAGTTCTAGATAACAGCCTAGCAGTCAGGAGAGGGAAAACTTCTTGGGAACATGTTTTGCTCTGGGGTGGAGAGGAGAAGTCTTGAGTAGTATATTTCTTTGTGAAGTATTGGCTCTTCTTAGAAGATAGTAGGAACCTCTACAACTCTGATAGCTGAAGAGAGCCAAGAGAGTATAAATTCCCAGTGGTGTCTATGTTAGTTTTAGGGTCTCAGGTTTCTCCTAGCAATTTTTAAGAACACAATATGTTATTATTAACTTGGGCATCATTTTGTAAAGTTCATATCTTGAAGTTATTCCTCCTAAGATTTTGTATACTTTGACTACCATCTCCTCCCCATCCATCCCCCAGTCCTTAATGCTTAATAACTACCCTTCTACTCTGTAATTCTGTGAGGCCAACTTTGTAGATTATACACAGCATCAAGATCATGGAGTATTTGTCCATTTGTGACTAATTTATTTCATTTAACACTATGTCCTCCAGTTTCACCCAAGATTTCTTTCTTTTTTAAGGCTTAATAGTACACCATTGTGCATACAACAGTCCTTGACTTACAATGATTTAACTTATGATTTTTAACTTTGTAAAAGTGCAAAAGTAATGCACATTCATAAGAAACTATATTTTGAATTTTGAATTTTGTTATTCTCCTGGGATAGCAATATACATTACATTACTCTCACCAAGATGGTCAGCAAGACCTCCTTCTCAGCCAGGGGATCATAAAAGTAAGCATATTAATACTCTATAGTATATTGTGATGCTAAGCTATGACGATCAGTGGGCTAGCTATATTAAATGCCCTTTTGACATGATTTTTTAACACATGTGTTTATCAAAACATGACCACATCCAACAGTTATCTTCTGCAGTTACTACACTTTATCTCTTTATCCAGTGACAGACACTTAGGTTGATTTTACATCTTAAACACTGTGAATAATGCTGCAATGAACATGGGAACACAGATACCTCTTTGACACACTGACCTAATATACCCAATAGCAAGAATGCTGGATCATATGGTAGTTGAGGGTTTGTTTTCTTTTGTTGTTGTTTTAGTTATGTTTAATAATTTTTTGAGGAACCTATATACTATTTTCCATAATGGTTGTATAGATTTACGATGTCGCCATCAGTGTATCAGTGTATAAGAGTTCTTTTTGTTACATCTTCCCTGATACTTGTTATCTTTTTGTGTTTTTGATAACAGGTATTCTAACAGGTATGAGATAATATATCATTGTGGTTTGAATTTGCATTTCCCTGATGACTAGTGCTGTTGAGGATTATTTTTAATATACCAATTGGCCATTTGTTTGCCTTACTTTGAGACATGTCTAATCACATCCTTAGTCCATTTTTAAATTGGATTATTTTCTTAATACTGAGTTGTTTTAAGTTTCTTATGTTTTAGATATTAACCCCTCATCAGACATATGTTTTCCAAATATTTTCTCCCATTATGTAGGTTCTTTTTTTCACTCTACTGCTTGTTTCCTTTGCTATGCAGAAGAAGTACTTTAGTTTAATGCAATCCCATTTGTCTGTTTTGTTCTTTGATCCTGTAATTTTTGGGCCATATCCAAAAAATCATTTCCCAGACCAATGCCATGGAAAAATTTTTCCTAATGTTTTGTTCCAATAGTTTTATAGCTTCAGGTCTTATCACATAAGCCTATAGTTCATTTTTAGTTTATTTCTGTATGTTGTCTAAGATATAGGTCTAATTTCATATAATGTATGTATATATCCAGTTATCCCAATGCCATTTATTGTAAAGACTGTCCTTTCCTTATTATGTGCTCTTGATACTTTTTTCTATAATCAATTGACAGTGATATATTTCTGGGTTGTCCTATCCAATTGGCCTGTGTGTATTCTCATGACAATCCCATGCTGTTTTGATTACTATAGCTTTGTAGTATATTTGAAAATCAAGTAGTGTGATGGTTTCAGCTTTGTTCTTTTTGCTCAAGATTGCTTTTGCTATTCAGTGTCTTGTGTTTCCATACAAATTTTTGGGTTGTTTTTCCTGTTGGAATTTTATACATATTGCATTGAATCTGTAGATCTGTGTAATATGGACATTTTAATAATATTGATTTGTATTATTCATAAAAATGAGATATATTTCCATTAATTTGTATCTTCTCCAGGTTTTTTCATCACTGTTTTATAGTTTTCAGAGTACAAGTCTTTCACTTCCTTGGTTAAATTTATATTTAATTGTTAAGTTATCTGGTAGCTTCTGTAAATGAAATACATTTTTTGACTACTTGCTAGTCTTTATTTTTAATAGCCCTTC
This sequence comes from Pedetes capensis, assembly GCA_007922755.1. Taxonomy (NCBI): domain Eukaryota; kingdom Metazoa; phylum Chordata; class Mammalia; order Rodentia; family Pedetidae; genus Pedetes; species Pedetes capensis. Next base: position 10,827 of record VMDO01018224.1, read on the forward strand.
ATTTCTAATTTTTATCTTTATGATGACAATCCAATTTCACAATAATTACCTAATTCAATTGCCCTTGTAGGTAATATTTACCCCCATGTCCTTCAAATACCTGAATCATTGTTCTTTCAAGGTTTTCTACTCTAACATATTTTACAAGTTCACTGGAAGTGAATCTTTTGCAGTTGAGCTACTGTTTTGTTCTAGGGATTATTTGTTCTTCTACTGCATTCTGAGGACCTGGATTTACTCCCCTGCACTGTAAAAACAGGAGGACATGGCAATCCATTACTGAAGCAATCCCAAAATAATAAAGCCAATGAAAACTCTGTGAGGGTCACTATAAGGCAGACTTGACTACACAGCATCTAACAACAACAACAACAACAATTTTCAAAACTTCATAATATTGATGATTTTCTTGGCCCAGTCTGGGCTCTGCCTGTATTTGTTTGAGTCCTCTGAAAAACAGACACTAATACATAAAAAATTATTGCAGGGAATTCTTGTGAAGAATAAAGGAATTGGCCAGAACAAGAATTTAGATCATGATTCAGGTCTGAAAGTTATAAAACTAGAGGGCTGGGTAAAAATAGCGATAGAGTATGTTTGTTGTTAGGTGCTATTGAGTCAGTTCTGATCCACAGTGACACTCATAGGGTTTTCAGTGGCTAATTGTTTTGGGATATAGTATACTTATAAAAATCCCTAAGTGAAAGTTATCTGTTAGAGAGATCTTACATTTGGGAGGAATTACACACACACACACACACACACACACACACACGTCAGTTAGTCCACACTAGCCTTCTGTTTGCTGGAAGTAAAGAGGATTTGAAACATTTACTGAGGAAGATGAAAGAACATAGCCTTCAGTATGGATTGTGACTAAACATCAACAAAACAAAAATCCTTACAATTGGATCAGTATGAAACTTCACAATAAATAGAGAAAAGATTAAGGTTATCCACAATTTTGCGTTACTTCATTCTACAATCAACACCCATGGAAGCAGCAGTCAAGAAATCAAAAGACACATTGCTTTGGGAAAAGCTGTGGCAAAAGATCTCTTTAAAGTATTGAAAAGTAAAGATGTCACTCTGAAGATTAACGTGTGCCTGACTCATGCCATGGTATTTTCAGTCACAGTGAAAACTGCACATTGAACAAGGGAGACAGGAGAGGAACTGATGCTTTTGAATTACAGTACCAGAGCCAATTATTGAACATACCATGGACTGTCAAAAGAACCAACAGATCTGTCCTAGAAGAAGTGCAACCAGAGTGCTCCTTGGAAGCAAGGATGGCTACACTGTGTCTTACATATTTTGGACATGTAGTCAGAAGGGACCAATCTGTGGAGAAGGACATCATGTTTGGGTGAGTGGCAGGTCAATGAAAAAAGGAAAATCCTCCACTAGATGGATTGACACAGTGTCTGCAACAATGGTCTTGAACACAGATAAGATTGACACAAAATCAAGGAGTGTTTAGTTCTGCTGTACATAGGGTCGCTATGAGTCAGACCCAACTCGATGGCACCCCACAACAACAACAACATCCCTCTGGCCATACCCTGTCATTCACTGAGAGTAACCTTAGAGAAGCATGGTCTCAGCAGAGGACTTAGGAAGAGGCAGATGGTCATCATTTCTCCATGGCCACCACATTAGATTCCCTTGAATATCTGAGTGATGTACTTCTATGGCTACTACATTTCACTTATTGTGTTCAGAAAATAATAGGAAAGTGTCTTAATCTGAGTATGAAACATAACTAGAAGTTTTCCAGCTGTTTACAAAATCTATTCTGTGAAAAAAAAATCATAAACAAAGTCAAATGTGATGGATGGTTAAATGGCACAGATTTAAAGTTAGAAAAAATAGATTCTACAATATTAGTTGTGCCTGAACAATATAACCATAACTATGACATGTTTAGTTAGGGGCACATTTTAATAATAACATTTATATAAATGCACATATGATAGGTCCACAAGAAATGTAATAACAACCTAAAACATGAAAGACATTACTGTCAAATAGAAGACATTCATGAATATATTTTTAGGCAAATCATGTTTTCAAGAATTCAAGAAACAGAAAGTAAAAAAAATTAAATTGAAATATGTTCAAGTTTAGTGCATTTTCTTAAATGACCATTCAAAATTCCTTCTGGATGACTGATATTATTAGCAGTTTATCAAAAGCCCATCCAGAGTAAAGAGTTGTTTTAATTTATAGAATGCAATGACACATTTTGCTCTCAGGAGAAGAGAGTTTCTGGAACCAGTGGCACCTCAGGGATCAAGTTACTCGAAATAATGGCATAAACAAAAGCAGCACGAGGGCTATCCATTTATTTAGAAACATGCAATATGTAGACAATAAAACACAACTGACATCACTAAACACAAGTGGAGGTCAAGCAATTCCTTAAGAACCAAGTGCCAGAGAGATTTCATGATATAATTTCTGCTGTTCTCTTTTATATAGACAAGAATAGTTAGTCCTACTGGAAAAGATGCAGTCAGACTTCCTTAAAGTGGCATTCTTCCTAGTGCTGCAAGTAACAACATTATAAATTTCCACATCTACCAAAGAACATCTTTATTTTCAGGTTGAGAGCACATTAGATACTATGATTTATAAAGTTAAAGATAAAAGAACTATTCTTTTATGAAAAGGCCTCCAAATTCATAGGGAAATTATTACTATTATAATTTATAGCTGAGCAGTAAGATTGCTGTCACAAGTTATTTGAGCACATTTGCCTTAAAGATGTTGTTGTTATCCTCTGGCATTTATAGCATATAAGATGTTCCTGTAACTAACACTTTAAGATGTTAGTATCACCAGCTATTAATGAATTTGACTATAATGAATGCATGCAATTCAACTTCTGAAGATTGATGGGCCAGAAGAGAATTAATATCTATTGAGAGCTAACTTTACATCAGGAGCTGTGCTAAGTGTTTATGTAGAGTTTGATATTAAAAATAAGAAACAGCTGCCCAGAGTGCCTGAATAACTGAAACAGGTCATATGACTATTCAATTGCACTGTTGGGACCATGATGTTGTTCATTATCATGTCATATTCTATGACTTAGCTTTATAATAGAATGAAAATACATTGCTACCCAAAAGCTAATTATAAAAAACTATAGCATCTTGGTATATAAAATATTAAGTGACAACCACGTGTTTAGATATATGTTGGACAATGCTGAGACTATGGACACATTCATCTTGTATAAAGTAATTTACAATAGACACAAATTACAAATTTTCAACCAAAAGAAATCTGAACATGTTCATGTGTACAAGACTCAGCAGAATACTCTACTACAGGGGGATTTACTGACCCTGTCATACATAGCTTTAGATAAGTTTATGCTTGTCGACATGAAGCTCTTCCTTGGTAATTATGTGGAAAAAGTAGTGCCTCATCATGCTAACAAAGAAGGAAAAATCACTAACAGAGAACCTCAATGAATATACTTTTCATTAGTAGGGATTGAATCCAAGGCCTTACACACGTTAGGCAAATGATCCACCAATAAGCCACACTGTGGGACACTTTTATAGTTTTGTATTTTGAGATAAGGTCTTACTAAATTATGCAGGCTGCCCTCTAGAGGGTCTCAGTCTTGCAATCATCCTACCTCATCCTTCTAAGTCTCTGAGATATCAAGCATACACCATTGATCTTAGTCACAATGAATTATTATATAAAAGAAAAGCCAGATAATATTCTTTGTTAGGGTATTAACAAATCTGCCACATCTGTTAAAACAGTGTCAACACATTTTCATGTACATTACTATACTGAATGATACAATACAAATATTAATATCTTCATTGTAGAGTGAGGAATCAAAGCCCAAATTAAATTCATCACATCAAGGTTAATTTCTTATTAACACTATTCTGTATAATTTTGTAGGTCATATTTGTATAAATAAATAATTAAAATAATGTTTTAATTGCCAAATGATTTAATAACTCATTTTTGTCAAAAGTATAATCTAACTATAACAACATAAAGGATATGACAAGTGACTTACTGATTATTGAAAAGAATGGATAGACTAGTCTTATGTATGATAACATATTTTACATATGAATAAAATAATGTAGACCAGAGGCAGTCTGTATAACTTAGTGAGACCCTGTCTCAAAAAAAGTAAAAAAAAAAAAAAAAAAAGGGCTGAGGGTGCAGCTCAGTGGTCCAGCACTTCCAAAGCAGGCACAAGGCCCTGGGTTCAACCCCCAGTACCGAAATAATAATAATAATAATAATAATAATAATAATAATAATGTACATACACATATCAGAAACTTCAGAAACATCAGATTTTGGTACCTCTTTTCCTTCTAAAAGAATGCATACGTTCATTTGCAACTTCATTTTCTATGGTTTCTACTTATTTCTATTTCTGAACATCATAAAGATTGGTTCATTCTCGTAACAAAGATTTACTTTCAACTGAAATGCAGCCTAGAGGACTAAACATCTGACAGAATTTCCGACCCCATATGACACACTGGTGGGCATTGACACCTGTCTTGGTCCCTCATATTATATATTTTACCTTTTAATCTGTCTCTGCAAAAGTAGAGAGCTAAGTATTGCTATTTCCAATGGGTTATTTATGATTTTCATAAAGTAGAGCATGCTCATTCTCTGAAATTATGCTTACAATATATTTATTGTATATGTTAAATTTAAATTGGATCCTCCTACAAGTATCCAAGAATAACTTCTTTCCAATAAGCTCCTACTTAACTTACTAGTTTTCCCATGAAAACTAGACAGGCAATAATATTAATAAGACAAATCTTTATATCCAGCTATATCTTACCACTCTTCCACCATCAAAATCCTTCTGAAATTTTTTTAATCATCAAATTGTATTTGTAAAAGACAGTTTGACACCCAAGTATTGAATCCTCAAAGTTTATCCCAATTGCTGGTTGTTCCATATTAAATGCTCCATATCATTATTTAACTGAAGTGCTTGGAAAGAAACTACTGTTTTCATTCTTTTTCTTTTTTTCCCCTTTATTGATAAATGTTGGTGGGGTACAGAGCAATACTTCCTGTTAGGTGCCATTGAGTTGGATCTGACTCACAGTGACCCTATGTCCAACAGAATGAAACACTCCCAAATTCTATGCCAGGCAAACAATCTTACTTATGTTTAAGCTCATTGGTGCAGACACTGTGTCATCCAACTAGTCGAGGGTTCTCCCTTTTTTGTTGACCTGCCACATTCCCAAAAATGATGTCCTTCTCCAGAGAATGGTCCTCCCCAACTACATGTCCAAAATATTTCAGATGCAGTCTAACCATCCTTGTTTCCAAGAAGCACTTTGGTTACACTTCTTTTAGGACAGATCTGTTGGTTCTTTTGGCAGTCCATGGTATATTCAATGTTTGTCTCCAGCATCACAATTCAAAAGCATCAATTCTTCTCCTGTCTCCCTTATTCAATGTCCAGCCTTCACAACTACATGATGTGCTTGAATGTCCCACAGCATGAGTTAGGCACACCTTCATCTTCAATGTGATACCTTTACTTTTCAGCACTTTAAAGAGGTCTTTTACAATAGTTTTTCCCAGTGCAATGCATCTTTTGATTTCTTGACTGCTGCTTCCACAAGTGTTGATTTTTTTTTTTTTTTGTACTGGGGGTTAAACCCAGGGCCTCGCGCTTGCATCCTCTGCAAGAGCTGGACCATTGAGCTGCACCATCCGCCCATTTTTTCACTTTTTGAGACAGGGTCTTGCTAAGTTACGCAGACTGCCTCTGGTCTCAAACTTTCAATCCTCCTGCCTCCTCCTCTCCAGCCGCTGGGATTACAGGCGTGTGCCACCACGCTTGGCTTCACAAGTGTTGATTATAAAACGAATGAAAGCAAAATCTTGGACAACCTCAATCTTTTCTCTATTTATCATGAAACTGTTTAATGACCCAGTTGTATGAACTTTTGTTTTGTTGACGTTGAGGCACGATCCATACTGATGGCTGTGTTCTTTGATCTTTACCAGTAAATGTTTCAAATCCTCTTCACTTTTAGCAAGCAGAGTTGTGTCATTTGAAGGTTGTTAATGACCCTTCCTCCAATCCTGATGCTGCATTCTTATTCATAAGGTTCAGCTACTCAGATTACTTGCTCAGCAAAGAGACTGAAGAGGTAAGGTGAAAGGATACAGCCCTGATACATACCTTTCTCGACTTTAAACCAAGCAGTGTTTCCTTGTTCTGTGCCAAGGACTGCCTCCTCATGCATATACACATTCCTCATGAGTACAATTTAGTCCTCTGGTATTCCCATTCTTCACAGTGTTACCCATAGTTTGTTATGATCCACAGCGTCAAATGGCTTTGCATAGTCAATAAAACATAGACATCTTTCTGATATTCTTTGCTTTTGGCTAATATCCGTGTGATATCAGCAAAAATATCCCTGGCTCCACCCACCCTTCTGAATTTAGCTTGATTTTCCAGCAGATACCTACCTATATATTGCTGTAGTCCCTTTTGAATGAATTTTAGTAAAATTTTGCTTGAATTTGATATTAATGAAATTGTTCAATAGTTTCCACCTCATGTTGGATCCCCTTTCTTGGGAATAGGCACAAATGTGGGTCTCCTCCAGTCAATTGGCCAGGTAGCCGCTTTCCAATATCTTGGCATAAACAAGTTAGCACCTCTGGTGCTGCATCTGCTTATTTAAACACATCTTTTGGTATTCCATCAATTCCTGGAAACTTATTTTTCACACATTCCTTCAGGGCAGCTTCTACTTATTCCTGAAGTACCACTGGCTCCTGATCATAGACAATCCCTTGAAATGTTTGGTCATCCTATTCTTTTTGGTATAATGGCTCTGTGTATTCTTTCCATCTTCTTTTGATGTTTCCTGCATCGTATAATATTTTCCCTGTAGAATCCCTCACTATTGCCACTCAAGGCTTGAATTTTTTCTTCAATTCCTTAAGCTTGAAAAAAAGACTGCATTCTTTCCTTTTGTTTTTCTATCTCCAGCTCTTTGCACACAACATTATAACATTTGATTTTTGTCTTCTCAAGCTGCCCTTTAAAATTTTCTGTTTAGTTCCTTTATTTATTCATGTCTTCCTTTGTTGAGGGCAAGTTTCAGACTCTCGTTTGACATGTAATTTGGTCTTTTTTTTTTCCTGACTTTTTAATAACATTTTGCTTTTCTCATGACTGATGCCTTTGATGTCATGCCACAACTTGTCTGGTCTTTGATCGTTAGTGTCTAACACATTAAACGTATAATTCAGATGGTCTCCAAACTCAGGTGTGATAAAGTCAAAGTCATATCTTAGCTCTCCTATACTTTTTCTAATTTTCTTCAGTTTCACTTTGAGCCTGCATATGAGCAGTTTGTAGTCTGATCCACAGTCAGCACCTGCTCTTGTTCTGACATTTAATATTGAGCTTTACCTAAGTCTCTCTCCACAAATGTGGTCAACTTGGTTCCTGCATGTTCCATCTGGTGAATTCCATGTGTACAGTCACTATTTGTATTGATAAAAAAAAATGGATTTGCAATTTAAAGGTCATTGGTCTGACAAAATTCCATCATGCAATCTCCAGCATCATTTTTGTTACCAATACCATATTTTCCAACTAGTGAGACTTCTTCATTTCCAAGTTTTGTATTCCAGTCACCAGTAATTATCAATACATGCTGATTGCATGTTCGATTTATTTCAGATTGCTGGGCTGGTAAAAATCTTCCCTATCTTCATCTGTGTCTTTAATGATGGGTGCATAAATTTAATAGTCATATTAACTGGCCTTCCTTGAAGATATATGGATATTATTCTATCACTGTCTGCATTGTTCTTCAAAACCAATCTTAAGATGTCATTTTTGATGCTCAATGCAACTCCATTTCTCTCTAATTTTTTCTTCTCAGCATTGTAGACCTTATGATTATCTGACTCAAAATGGCCCATGCCAGTCCATTTTAGCTCACTGATGCCTAAAATACAGTTTCTTCATTCTGTTTCCCTTTTGATGATCGCTCATTTTCCTAGATTCATACTACATATATTCCACATTACAATTATTAATGGATGTTTACCATTGTTACTCCTCATTTTGAGTCATGTCATATCTGCAAATGGAGGTATCTGGAGCTTTACTCCATTTCCATCATTAAGGTAGACTCTACTTGGAAGAGACAACTCTTCCCCAGTCATCTTTTGAGTGTCTTTCAACCTTCAGGGTTCATTTTCTGGCACTATGTCTGAAAGTGTTTGTCTGTTTTCAAGGGCTAATTATTTTGGGAGTCAGCTGTGAGGTCCTACTCCCTAGTCTGTCTTTGTCTTGAAGCCTAGCTGAAAGCTGTCCACCATGAGTGGTGGCTGTTATCTGTAATACCAGTAGCATAGCTTTTAGCATGACACTAACACCAAAGCCACCACAGTACATCAAACTGACAGACTTGGGGGGGCAGAGTGATACAGCATTTGCTTTTTCTATTATGCAAGTACTACATCACTTTTGGTTACACTTTCTTCAAAGTACAAAGTTTATGGAAACTTTTGACTAATATATAGTAAAACTTGTATGCATATATGGGTTGTATTTCCCTATTTTTCCCAGGAACTCATGAAGTTGCACCATTTACATTGAGATTATCCTCTCCCTCCATTATCCCTTTATATTGTTTCTCCTCTTCTTTCCACCTTCCACAACCTTTGTTTCCCTTTGCGAGTCACCTTCTTCCTTCTTTCTACTCTTTATATTTTCCCTTTTCTACTTCTTTTAAAGCTTCATTTTATATTGTTGCTGGTTATTATGCTGTTGTTGCCGACTTGACTTTAGGACCTACCTGAGCATATTAACTAACAGAGCTTTTTTCCTTGTGTTTTACAACTAAGATCTCTCACTTTCCACGTTACTTTCTCTTACTAGCTTTTATTTTATGAGTGTCAAAAATTGTGTAGTGATGACCTGAAAAGATATTATACTAGCTATTGAAATATGTTTTCTCATTTTCATATTTCTTTTCATTTTCTTTCTTTCTTTTTTCTTTTCTTTTTTTTTTTTTTTTTTTTTTTTTTTTTTTTTTTTTTTTTTTTTTTTTTTTTTTTTTTTTTTTTTTTTTTTTTTTTTTTTTTTTTTTTTTTTTTTTTTTTTTTTTTTTTTTTTTTTTTTTTTTTTTTTTTTTGGCTTACATTACTTGGAAGTTGAACCCAGAGCCTTGCACATACTTTGCAAGTGCTCTACCACTGGGCTACACCTCCAGCTCATATCTTATTTCTTATTTTGAGACAGGGTTTCTCTATGTTACCCACACTACCTCTGCCCAGAAACCTGAGATCCTCCTGCCTCTGCCTCCCCAGTTGTTTTAATTCACACAGTTTTTAAAAATCTTTTCAATTAAGAGATTAAAACATATTACACAAGATTATCAACATACTGAAAAACTTTAGTCCTTGAAGAGTAATTACTATTTTCTATATCAAAATAAAATATTCATGTGTCTTTAGTGTTTTTAATCAAATTCTTCTTTTTTTTTTTTTTTGGCGGTGCTGGGATATGAACCCAGGGCCTTGTGCTTGCATGCTTTGCAAGTGCTGTACCACTGAGCTGCACCCTCAGACCATTTTTTTACTTTTTTTTGAGACAGGGTCTCACTAAATTACTGCGTCTGGTCTGGAACTTGCTATCCGGTCTCCGCCTCCTGAATCACTGGGATTATAGTCATGCACCACCATGCCTAGCTAATCAAATTCTTAATATACTCAAATGAAGCCTTACAAGTTGCCCCAAAACTCAAGTACTGTAACCCTGAAATATTCCAATATTTATTTTTAAGTCATGAACAATCTCAGATTAAGATTCTCTGCCTGAGGCCCTCAGTACACATATCTACACATGTGCACACACATGTACATACATATGCATACACACCTCTACTGTTATGATTTGTAGTTTCTATAAACTGAAAATCACTGATAGAATGTCTTCTGATACTTGTCTCCCACACTCCAAGAGTATTGACTATTGAATACTCTGCTGCTGAAAAATATTCTTCACTAAGGAACAGTTTCCAATAGTAATATTTGAAACATATTCATATTAGTTGCTAGTGCTCTTAAGTCTAGTTCTTAATACTAAAAATTAGTAGGTTAAGCGAGGCATGGTAGGGCACACCTACAATCCCAGTACACAGGAGCCTGAAGCAAGAGGATTACTGCAAATCTGAGGCCAGCCTGGACTACACAGCAAGTTTCAGCCAGGACAACTGGGGCTAAGAGACCCTTTCTCACAAACAACAACAAAAACAAAAACATAAGCTTACCAACCACATATTTAAACCCTTAGCACTCAAATATAGTTACACAGTCATGCAAGCTATTTACTAAAAACATTTGTAAATGATAATAAAAAAGTATCATGATGTTAGCAGTTTAGAATATGAAACAAAGAAAATGAGGCATAGAACATTTAAGAAGAGTTAAACAAAAACTAAGCAATCAAAACCAACAAAAGGTAAAAATCTATCAGTAAAATTCAAATTTAACTTTCCACTATGACTTTAAAAATTAGATGCTTTTGTTTTGATCTAAAGTTATTTGAAACCTTTTCTAGGATTCAACAGCAATGAATAATTCAAATTATGATACTGACTTAAAAATTACTCAATTATATATGTAATTGTAGGCCAGAGATACTAACTCTATTTTACTGATTATTACCTAAACATTATTGTTTTTGTTAGGTGCCATCCAGTCAGTGTTCGACTCACAGTGACCCTACGTACAACAGATAAAACACTATTGTTGTCTTTCTCTTCTATTCATAGGGCTTTTCAATGGCTGGTGGTTTTTGGGGAGTGGTTTGCCAAGTCCTTCTCCCAAACCTACAGCACCTGGTGTTCCTAGGCAGTCTCCCATCCAATTACTAACCAGATCAGACCCTGCTTAGCTTCCAAGATCCGATGGGATCAGACACCACAGTAGTATAGCTACAGGCTACCTAAACATTAATGGCATAAATATATAACATTATTATATTCCAGAATGGTCAGGGTTTTAGATACCATTGAACATGAATGGATTACCTCTGATCTGTATGTCTGCTTCATTAGCAAGAAACACACAATGGCTGAGGACTGGAGTCTTACAGAGGAATCTCCACAGGTATGCCTGGTGGCTGACCCTGTGTGTTGGCTGGGATTGCAGCTAAGACTAATGACCAGAATAAGTATATGTGTCCTCTCCTTGTGACCAGGGTTTCATCACAACATGGTGAATGGTTTCTAAGAGCAAGCACTTCAGCATGACTAGGTAGAAGTTGTATCATATTTAATAACCTCTCATTGGTCATTTGCACTATAGCCATGGATCCACCTACATGTGGAGGGAGGGAACATCATCTCCAGCTCTCATGGAAGAAATGTCAAAGTCACACAGAAGAAGAGCATGTGGGCACACAGCATTGCATTTATCTTGGAAAATATACTTTTTCCCATTTACTAAGAAGGTGAGGGAAACAACCAGTGTTTTACTGGAAAGTACTTTACCTAAGGTTAGTTGTTTTTTTACATCTGATTTGAAGCCAAGGTGAGTTTCAGTTATCAGTCTAAAACAAATGAATTTATATCATTTGAAGTGCCTCTCAAGCACTTCAGTAAAATATAGGTATACCAAATAGTGAAGGACATGGATTCTGATTACAAATGGCTACATTAGAGTCCTGATGCCAATTTTCATTGGTTGTGTGACTTCAGACAAGTTACCATCTCTACATCTCACTTTCTTCCTCTGAGAGATTATGATAATGTCTGATAACTTGCTATAAAAATTCAATAAATTAATATTTGTTAAATACTTAGAATGTCTGAAACACTATAAGCACTATTATCTGGCAAATAAAAACCTTATATTAATATTCCTTAATCCACACAGCAATAACATGGACAAATAGGGGTTTGGTCAGTAAGCACATGACACTTGGAGTTTTATTATTTTTATTTCATTTATGCAAATCACTTCCCCTTAGTAAAAACAAGGCATTCTGATCTGGCAAAGATGTCATCAGTAGCAGATTCTCCTTCCCCTAAGAAGTATATTATAGCTAATGAGTTAGCTAAAACACTTGCAAGGATAGAAAGCATAGAAATAGAGCACAGTTATATCTACCTTGATTCTCGGATAAAATTCATAACTATGCATTCAGAAATAAGAGGGATATCATCTATTTATTCTTCTCTAAGGCAGTGACAAGAATTTCTCTACAGGTAAATTTGCAATTAAAATATTCTGTATCCCAGGCACAAATATTCAGCTTTATCTGCTGTCTGCAGTCTGTCCATTACATAAACCTTGTGGAAATAAATGACATTCCCTTGTGCCACCATTCCTACCACATAAACTGTCATTTTAAATGGCAAGAGATTAAGAAACCACTGCATAGTGAGTTTTCTGATATTTTGAAAGTAAATAAATTGCAGGAAGAAAAATTAACTTTCTCTATCAAAGGAATGTTATCAGTAATCCTGCCTAAATTGAGAGCAATTCCATCCATGGAGCTACACATCAACGTTATATAATATGTTCAAGATTCAAAATCCTACCAACTAATATTTGGTGCAAACATTTATTGTCAAAAGAGAAAATAAAGAGTTTCATCTCAGTGAAATATAAAAATACACACAAATGAAACTGAGGCACAACCATAAGAGGCAGAAGAATATTTTTTTGAAAACTCTGTTCCTCCTCGACACAAATATGCAAAAGCAAGCAAAAACTTAATATTTTCCTAGTGAAAATATATGTGCTGAAAAAAATACTCATTCCTTTAAGAAATACATAAATGTTGTTAGTTGCCATCAAGTCAGTATTCAACCAGAGCGGTCCTACATACAACAAGCCAAACACTATTGTTAGTGCTTCTCTGCTATTCATAGAGTTTTCAATGGCTGATTGTTTTTTTGTTTTGTTTTTTTGGGGGGAGGGGGAATGGGTTGCCACGTCCTTCTCCCAAGCCTACAGCTCCTGGTATTCCCAGGAGGTCTCCCATCCAAGTACTAACCAGGCCCAACCCTGCTTAGCTTCTGAGATCTGATGGGATCAGATGCCACAGTGGTATGCTGCCAGGCACATAAATATTAAGGATTTATAATGAGGTAGGTACTCACATTATACTGTGAATATAATATTGATGTCATATGATGTCTATCCTCACAGAGCCCAATCTAGTGAGAGAGTGATTAGGTAACCAAAGAATGACATAGGTAAGCACAAAACCAGATTTGGTAAATATGACAAAGTAGACTTAATAGGGGGATTTGCTCTAGGGAGAGATGTCAAGGTAATAAGAAAAAAGTAACTTGAGAAATGGGGTGTAGAAGCCTGGATAAGTCCAGCAGAGGGAAGAACATAATCAGAAGCCTTAAGAATGGACAGAATTGGTTTGCCAAGGAACTGGAATCCACCAGTATACAATGAGTTACTAGGAGGAGGGAAGGGAGAGGCTGACGGAGACTCACAGGCAGGGGGCACCAGATCACAAAGTTAATGATGGCAACTTCAGTTGTGGCTTTGGAAGATTATTCTCTCTAAAATTGAAGTTCATGTTAAAGATTTATTTTTCTCTTATCCTAAATATCGCTGAAAATCTATAAAGTATTTTAAGACAAAGAAATTAAATATTTAGGCTTGGAATTTGAAAATTCTCCCTCGCCATTTAGGAAACAGGAAGCAAAAACAGATGTGAGGAGACCAGCAGTGAGATTATTATAATCAGTGGAAAAGCAATTTAAAGTAGTTTTGGGGCAACTGAGATTCAAAGACTCCAAATTCCGTTCTCTCTCCTGAAATCTTGTTCCTAATGGTACTATTATTCACTTGGGCAACAAAGAATGTTAGTCATTATAAACTTTGTCCTATCTCTCATTGCTAATATTCAAAGGCCTCTTAAATGATTCTCATATCCCTCTCTTTGTTTATGTCTTTATTATTTATGATGCTGTTTCTTCTAGTTGTGTATCTTTAGGCAAGAATGATGCTTAAGGAGGGAAGTGGGGGTCCTCAAGCCAAGTAAACAGTTTCCCAAATGACTCTAGCTTGTATAGTGGTAGTAGAATCCCACTTATAATTCCATGATTGTGCTTAGGTAATTACCCAACACTAATAATAAAAATAAATAAATAATGAAGAAAAATGAATAAATAAAATAAGAAAAATCAATATTGTAAAGATGAGTAGCCAAGTATATTTTAAGTCAAGAGTGGATAGAAATAAGTCAATTTGGAGATGAGATAGAAAAGTAAGATCATGAATCAGAATTCTGGGTTTCAAGAAATTGAAATACAACTCAGTCATAATTATTTACAAAAAGAGATTTCATATACTCGAATGGCAATAATTAGATGCACTTCACACTTGGTTATATCAAGTTTGTCAAAATGTATCTTCAAGAAATGATTCTTCCTCATCTCTGTTTCCTTCTATATGGGTTTCAATCTGAGAAGGTGTTTCCTCCTCAAGGAGTCATAGATGACTAATAACACATGAAGATTTGCATTTGATGATTCATTAATCTCAGAGAGAAACAGCATATTTCTTTCCTGACAGTGTCTTGTAAAATTTCTAAAGCTTGTTCTTGGCAACTTCAGTTGTGCCTTTGGAAGATTATTCTCTCTAAAATTGAAGTTCATGTTAAAGATTTATTTTTCCCTTATCCTAAATATCACTGAAAATCTATAAAGTATTTTAAGACAAAGAAATTAAATACTTAGGCTTGGAATTTGAAAATTCTCTCTCGCCATTGAGGAAACAGGAAGCAAAAACAGATGTGACAATCTAAAGATTGTCCTTGGTTTGGGCTGTGTCTCATGTTCATCCTTGAATCTCATACTTAGTCTGATTGAGCAAATTTTGCAAGCCATACCTGCAATACATAAATTAAAAGCGAAGTAATAAATGAAAAGCTTTGAGGTACTTTGATCAAAGAGAATCGGGGAAAGTAACAAGTATTACAAAAAAGCATAGATAAATTCAGTGATGACAGAGCTATAGAAGACTTTTTTTTTCTGGTACTGGGGTTTGAACCCAGAGCCTTGTGCTTGTGTCCTTTACAGGGTCTTGCTAAATTATGCAGACTGCCTCTGGTCTCGAACTTCCGATCCTCCTGCCTCCACCTCCGGAACTGCTGGGATCACAGGTGTGCGCCACCACGCCAGGCTAGCTCTGTTCTCATATTCCATTTTTTGTTATTAAGTAAAAAAGCAACCAGAAAATTTTGAGGTACAGATGAAAGTCATGGAAATGGACAACTAATTGATCTTCTAAGTTTCTTTAAGAAATCTGTCTTCATTCAAAGATATATTACAAAACAAAGATTGATCTCATCATCCTATACTTAATATACTCTAATGACATCTAAGTCTCCAAATCAGAGAGTCTCAACATGAAACTAGCCCAAACAATTCAATTAATTAGTTAATTTGTGGGTTTTCTTTTTTAAGACATGGGCTTACTCTAGCCTCAAACTTAAGATCCTCCTGCCTCCACCTCCCAACTGCTAGGATTACAGGTATATACCACCATGTCCAGCTCGCCCAAACTTTTGTCTAGCAAAAATACAAACACTTTTAGGTTTCAAATGGATGCTTTTTCATGGTTCTCCACCATGATATTCTACTTACTTTGGTTATAACTCCTATTTTTTTTTAAATGGGCTAATGAAACTGAAGATATACTTCAGTACTCACTATTAATTTCCCATTTCAATAAAGTGACACCAAACATAAAAGTTGCAGAAGTTTGAAGGGAAAATGTTAGGAAACAGTTTTTAAAATATAAGTTGAGTAACTAAAAAGAGAAACTAATCATAGCAGCCTTCAAACTCTGAGGCTCCCTTCTTTTGGGATATATATCTAGGTCTAACCAGACAACTCTAAGCAAAGGGACAGTGGGACACAAAAGGAACTATGGACCTCATTCATCAAGCCCTTCACAAGAGCTTTGGCCTTCTACTCATACTCTTCCCAGGTTTCAGGTGAGCTTCCAGGCTAAGACAGAGTAGGGAGAAGGACAGGGCTAACTCACTCCTAAAATAATTAGCCATGGAAAACCATATGAATAACAGAGAAACACTGTCAGATATAGTACCAAAAAATGAGCCCCCCAGGTTGCAAGGCACTCAAAAGATGACTGAGGAGGAGTTGCCTAATAAAAGTACAGTCTACCTAATGATGGAAATGGAGTAAAGACCCAAGGATTGCCATTTTCTGATGTTGCAAAATTCAAAATGAGAAGGAACAACAGTAAACATCCATTAATAATGAACCTAGGAAAATCAGAAATCATTAGAAGGGAAAAAGAGCAAACAAACATTGACATTCTAGGCATCTGTGAGCTAAAATTGACTGGTAGGGGCCATTTTGAATCAGATAATCAAATGGTCTACAATACCAAGAATAAGAAATTAAAGAGAAAGGGGGTTGCATTCATCATCAACAATGACATCTCAAAATCTGTCCTAAAGTAAAATGCTGTCAGTGATAGAATAATATCCATATGCCTACAAAGAAGACCAGTTAATAAGACTATTACTCAAATTTACTCAATAACCACTAAGACACAAATGAAGACTGGGAAGATTTTTACCAGCTTCTGCAATCTGAAAGATATCGAACATGCAATCAGGATGTACTGATAATTACTGGTGATTGGAATATAAAAGCTGGAAACAAAGAAGAAGGATCAGTAGTTAGGAAATATCACCTTGGTGACAGAAACAATGCTGGGTATCTCATGATAGAATTTTGTCAGACTAATGACTTTTTCATTGCAAATACATTTTTCCCAACATAAACAGCCACTATACTTATAGAATTCAGCAGATGGAAGATATAGTAATCACATTGGCTACATTTGTGGAAAGAGACCAAGGGAAAGATCAATATCAAATAACAGAACAAGACAAGGTGCAGATTTAGGATAAGATCAGCAACTGCTCACATGAAGGTTCAAACTGAAACTGAAGAAAATTAGAAGTGCACAAGCATCAAGATGAGATGTTGAGTATCTCTCACCTGAGTTCAGGAACCATGTCAAGATCAGGCTTGATGTACTAGACGTTAATGATCAAGTACCAGAAGAGCTGTGGGATGACATCAAAGATATAATTCATGAGGAAAGCAAAAGATTATTAAAAAGACAGGAATAAGAGGAAAGACCAAATTACATGTCAAAAGAGACTCAGAAACTATCCCTTGAATGTCAGCAGTTAAACTAAAAGGAAGACATGACCAAGTTAAGGAACTAAACTGAAGATTTCAAAGGGCAGCTTAAGAAGACAAAATCACGTATTATAACAGCATGTGCAAAGGCTGGAAATAGAAAACCAATAGGGAAGAACATGCTCTGTTTTTCCTTAAGACTTAGGAAAGGAAGAAAAAATATTCAAGCCTTGAGTAGCAATAATGAAGGATTCTACAGGAAAAATACTAAACAGTGCAGGAAATATCAAAAGAAGATGGAAAGAATACACAGTCTTCATATCTAAAAGAATTGGTAGATGACTAACCATATGATCAAGAAACAATGGCACTGAAGAATAAGTGGAAGTGGCCTTGTAGGAACTGGTAAAACACAAGGCTCCAGAAATTGCTGGAGTACCAATTGAGATGTTTCAACAAACAGATGCAGTACTGGTGGTGCTCACTTGTTTATGCCAAGAGATTTGGAAAACAGCTACCTGGAAAACTGACATGAAGAAATCCATGTTTGTGCCTATTCCCAAGAAAGGTGATCCAACTGAATGTGGAAAGTACAGAACAATATCATTAACATGACACACAAGTAAAATTTTGCTAAATATCATGCAAAAGCAACTGCAGCACTAAATAGACAGGGAACTCCCTGAAAATCAAGCTGGATTCAGAAGAATGGATGGAACTATGGATATCAATGCTGATGTCAGATAGATATTAGCTGAAAGCAGAGAATACCAAAAGATGTCTATCTATGTTTTATTGACTGTGCAAAGGCATTTGACTGCATGGATCACAATAGATTGTGGATAACATTGTGAAGAATGGGAATACCAGAACACTTAATTGTACTCATGAGGAATCTGCACATGGACCAGAATGCAGTTATTGGAAAAGAACAAGGAAACAGTGCCTGGTTTAAAGTCAAGAAAGGTGTGAATCAGGCCTGTATCTTTTCACCATACCTCTTCAATCTCAATGCTGAGCAGGTAATCTGAGAAGCTGGACTTTATGAGTAAGAATGCAGCATGAGGATAGGAGGAAGTCCTATTAACTACTTGCACTACGCATATGACACAACTCTGCTTGCTGAAAGTGAGGAAGATTTGAAACTTACTGATGAAGATCAAAGAACACAGCCTTCAGGATGAATAGCACCTTAACGTCAACAAAACAAAAATCCTTACAACTGGGTCAGTATGCAACTTCATGATAAATGGAGAAAAGATTGAGGTCACCCAAGATGTTAAGGGCTTTATTTGGTTCTATAATCAACAGCCACAGAAATAGCAGTTAAGAAATCAAAGGACACATTGCATTGGGAAAAGCTATAGCAAAAGACCTCTTTAAAGTGTTGAAAAGTAAAGCTGTCACAATGAAGACAAAGATGAGCCTGGTCATGCCATAGTATTTTCAATCTTGTCATATAGTTTGAAAACAGGACATTGAATAAGGGAGGGAGGAGAAGAATTGATGCTTTTGAATTATGGTGTTAGAGACAAGTACTGAATATACCATGGACTTTTAAAAGAACCAATAGATCTGTCCTAGAAGAAATATAACCAGAATACTCCTTGGAAGCAAGTGTGGCTAGACTGTATCATACATATTTTGGACACGTTGTCAGGAGGAACCAATCCCTGGAGAAGGACACCATGTTTGGGAGAGCAGAATGTCAATGGAAAAAAGGAAGACCCTCCACTAGATGGATTGACACTGTGGCTACAACACTGGGCTTAAATATAAAAAAAGACCACGTGCCTGGCACAGAATTTGGAGTATTTTGTTGTGTTGCACATAGAGTCTCTATGAGCTGGATCCAACTCAATGGCATCTAACAACAAGTTTGACTAGGTTTTATCCTTGTCAAAAGTAAACATTAACAATATATATTGTGTGATTGTATGAACCTCTCTTGACCCTTCTTAGCAATTTAAAGCCATCTTTTATCATTATGAATAACATGTTAGACTCACTGAAGGATATTTTCATGACCTTATAAATTCAGAGCCTGAAGCTGTACCACTGTGGTGTCTGATCCTGTCAGATCTCAGAAGCTAAGCAGGGTTGGGCCTAGTTAGTATTTATTTAGATGGGAAACCGGCTGGGAACCGCAGTTGCTGTAGGCTTGGGAGAAGGATTTGACAATATACACCCAAAACACAATCAGCCACTGAAAACCCTATGAATAGCAGAGAAGCATTGATAATAGTGTTTTGCCTGTTGTACGTAAGGTCACTATGAGTCAGACACAAACTGGAAGGTACCTCACAATAACAACAACATAAATTAGAAAGAATTAGAAGTCCTTACCTAAATGCACAGAACTCCCAGTTCAGATGTCTACAACAGAATCTGTTCTTCTGCATTGTGGTTGCCTTTTAATCTATCTTTTTCAAGTATACAGCACATATTTTCTAATAAAAGACACCTTTTATTCTAAGAAACAAAATAATATTATATTCAGTAATACTTTGGATGGATAAAAGAATGGTTAGATAGATAAAGAATGAATTGACATATTGATGAGATAGTAGTAATGTTATTGCCTGTACTTTCTCCCATTACCAGGTTTACCACAAGGCTTCAATTCCACAGTGTTCAGAGTGTTGGCCCCAGTAAGAATTCACAACTTTCTCTTCTCTTCAGAACTGTCTTTGCTCCACTGCCACTCAAATCACCTGTCCAGGGATTTTCTAAGATGGGATACAGGAGGCTGACCCTTTTGTTGCAGGTAGAACTAGCACAGTAGTATAATATGTCCCATAGAGCATCACCCTTCCTGAATCAAACTGAAGCAAGTCTCCAGAAGTCCCCACAACCATGCTTAATTTTCTTCCTGCCTTATCTTTATTCTTTTATTTAACTTTTCCTGAAAACACTTCCACAAGAAATCATTTGTAAAAGAATTCTTCATGTCACTTTCTACTTCTGGAGAAACTGTCCAAAGACAGATGAATGAGTGATTAAATGAATGAATGACTGAATAAAGTAACACTTTGGGAAATATATGCACATGTAAAATTCATTAGGGCCAGGGTTGAAGGCAGGAACATATCACAAACATGGAATATGGAAATGGAGCTAAAGTTTTTTGTGACAAATTTTTGGAAAACAGAGATATAACATACACTTTTTGATCAAATTTCATTATAACTCTAGACACATTGAATAATTATTACTAATTAAAAACACATAACTAAGTAGGTCATTTCAATAGTAGATAAGAAGTATAAAACAGAATGTGGAAACTGGTAGAATCCAAGTAGATGGACTGAGTGCCATGTTCAGATATCTTGAAAATATTCCATCCCAGAAGAGAAAATGATCTAATTTCTTTTTATGTGAAAGCAAGGACCAATCTCAATGTGGAGCACTTCAACACTTCACAATTGCATATTATTTTATATATGAACCTCATCTACAATATTGATATTTAATTTTCCATATAGCCATTGAAATTATTGAATTCAATGTCTCCCACACTCCTGGACTCACATAAAAATGATTAATGAGGTGAAACATACATGTGATAATATGTAACAAGTATAAATATCACAAGTGAAGAATCATATATATATATATATATATATATATATATATATATATATATATATAGTTACTCTTTCCCACTATCAGAAGACCATTCTCATTGTCTATTGGATACATTTCAATAAATTTTCAGGGCGGCAGAAGGGTAGGAAGGCTAAGAAATAATACAACCCAGGAAAAAAAACCAAGACTACCAGTGGCACAACTAATGAACCCAATGGGAAATTGTCACTCAGTGACAGACTCTCATGAGACCTGAAGCAAAAATTTACTGGAGTGCATTCATAAGAATGCCATCAGTAAAAGTGAGAAGAAAAAGAGTAGAGAAGATGGATAATTCAACTGCTGATACAATTGAGCTAGAAGCCCCTGGTAATCCCCTGAGAACTCTGAAACCGGACACCTCCTGCACAGATATTCAGGAATTAAGGGAAGGCAATGGGACTTTTATATCTCAGCAAGGACTAATCACTGCATGTCGGGGTGTCCCAGGGAAGGGGATGCAGGTGAAGCTGAAAGCAATTCTAGGAAGGAACTCATCTATAAGACTTTGGCCATATTTTAGCATCTAGAGCACCTGGGTAGCATCCAAAAATATCTACTATACTTGATCAGAGGAAGCAAGACAGAGCCAGGGACAGTGAGAATCATACATAGTTAATCAGTCTTAGTCAAACTGCTACTTGATTGATCATTATCTCAGGGTTGGAGCCAGTGGCCTCTATAAGAAAGTCATTTCTGCCTCAGGTTAGATTTGACTCTTGTCATAAGATGTTTATTCATCAGACCTGTTGTTCCTAGAATCCAAGTTGACTGAAGAAAAGAGACAGAGACATAGAAGGAAAGGTAGAGAGAGAGAGCAAAAGCAGTGTGAAGTGTATATATGTGTACCCATATGCACATGAGTTCAGGAGTTTGAAGCACATGTTTATTTCATTCTCTTGGCCTTGCTTGCTTGAGAAACAGCCATGCTTTTTTCTGTATCTGTGCTTCTGCAACACACATACATGCAATCAAAACCTTCTCGGGGGATTAAAATCCAAACAGCCTCTATACAATAATGGTGTTTTTACTCTCACAGCATTATCCCATAGGGATATTTACAGCCTTCTTAGTAAATTCTAACTATAACTGAAGCAGTAAAGGAGCATGTTTTCTACAGATTGGGGTAATCCTTTTTCATCAGAGCTATTAAGATTTGCCAAACCCAATCTTGTATTTTAAACCTTTTTTGACTTTCAGCTAGAAATCAAACATTTCAAAAGTATTCCCCATAAAGAATCAAAATAATGTACCAACCTGACAGGCTCATGCAAAAATCAAATTTTATACAAGGCAAGGAATAAATATTTTAAACTTCCCTCATTAAGATTTTTGTGCAAAATGAATATATTGAAATTATATAAAATTCTTACTCAGCATACATATAATTTGATATGTAAAATTTTAATCAAATTATTATAAATGCTCATAACCTAGTCCTAGTTATCACTAAATTTACTTGTTTTACCTGCTCTGTGTATATGTAGAACTAATTTTAACTAATTCATCAAAACTAACACTTGCACCATCCATCTCAATGTGATTTTCACTAGGAAATTATTTAATAGACTATTGTGGAGTTTACACAGTATATTTTCATGGAATTTCTAGCGCCTGAGGTGAGAATTTTCTCTGAAGTCTATATTCTTTGAAGGTAACAAGGACCTAGGGACTGCTTTTGCTAAAAGCACAGAGTCTTCACTGCAGCTTACAAATATCCAATGAGTAACTAAAGGCAGGATAAAAACTTTGCATCTCTGTCTTTGTTTGCATCTATTGTGCATCATTCTTTTCTTCAGTCACCTTGGATTCCAGGAACAACAGGTCTGATGAATAAACAAGAGTCAAATCTAACCCTAGGCAGAAATGACTTTCTTATACAGGCCACTGGCTCTAATCCTGAGATAATAATCAACCAAATCACAGTTTGACTAAGACGGATTAACTATGTGTGATTCTTACTGCTCCAACACCTCTATTTCTTCTCTATTTAATATGGAAACTCATTTCAGCACCCATAAGACAGAGCTAAGTAAGCTGGTCCCCTGTGTCTTCTCAATATAGTGATCATGATTAAAATTCCTTTCTCATTTTTCACCTTTATTGTCTTCATTTGATTGTTGGGCAAATGGCCAGATCTGATTTGTTGGAACCCCCAGAGTTTGGCCTCTGGCAAAGGACTCTGGTAACATGCCAGCAAATTATGTCAATATTTTTATTAACATAAAACTTGATTAATTTATTGAAGTATACTGCATGCAGGTAGTTTGTTGGGAAGTGCTTTCACCCTCAATGCCTACATGGGAATGAGGAAAATAGCATTGGCCAAAGGTAGAAATTGGTCCTCAGTGAAGTTGTAACAAAGATCTTTATGGACCTAAGAGATACATGGATGTCTCTAGAGGTGGGATAACCTTTCAGAATTACTCAGAATTAAAGCAAGGGATTTTGTTTGGTATTTATAACCTATTTTTAGAAAATATAAATTTTGGCATGATCAACCTTTGAGGAGAGGATGTAATCTTGAGTAAAGCATCACCTATGGTTTTAGACATTCCTAAGGCAGGCTGGGATTTAGCTCAGTTGGTAGAGCGCTGCGCTGCAGTCTCTGAGGTCCTGAGTTTGATTCCCAGCACTGCAAAATGGGAGAAGGACCTGGCAATCCACTCCCAACGCAATCCCAAAACAGCCAGCCATTGAAAACCCTATGAGGGTCACTATGAGTCGGATACTGACTCAATGGCACCTAACAACAAGGAGAAACTGGGAGCAATCAGCCTGCAAAACTTCAGGAAGCCATAGGAATAAGTTCCTCTGTCCTAAATGGAAGAGATTTGGGCAGGTAGATCATAATGGTCAGCATTACATCTGGTAAGTACTCCTTGTCTTCATGCCAGTTTCTAAGTAGGGAGTGCTTACTAGCTTGTAAAGGCTGTCTCACCTTATTACTTCTCTGCTAGGATTTAAGCCCCATATATGCAACCTGTCTTTTTGCCACTGCATCCCAGCATCAAGAATATTTCTTGGACATAGAAGTTATTAAACTTATACTTAGTAAATGTAGGGGAAAATATCTATATTGGAAACACACTTCTTCTTATTTTTCTTTTTGTTAGGTAACGTACAAAGAACATTTATTAAATTCCTGTATCCAGGGAAGTGAAAATAAGCAAGAGAAATCTCATGTTCCAAGAAGGGAAAGATGAACCAAGAATAGAACTGAAGTTTAAAAGAAACAAGCATTGTTTGTTGTTAGGTGCCATTGAATCAGGTCCCAGCTCATAGTGACCCTATGCACAACAGAATGAAACACTCCCCAATTCTGTGTCAGGCACATAATCTTATTTATGTTCAGGCCCATTGTTGCACACATTGTGTCAATCCATCTAGTTGAAGGTTTTCCTTTTTTTCTTTGACCTGCCACTCTCCCAAACATGATGTCCTTTCCCAAGGATTGGTCCCTCCTCACTACATGTCCAAAGTAAGTAAGACACAGTCTAGTCATTGTTGCTTCCAAGGAGCACTCTGGTTGCACTTCTTACCTTTAAGGTTGCTATTGATACCTCAGCTGTTATTCTGATGGGTCTGGTCTTTTAAGTAATTTGGCTTTTCTGTATTGTAGCTTTTAGAATAGTCTCTTTGCTTTCTAGACTTAGCATTCCAATTATAATGTGTCATGGAGAGGATCTGTTCTGATTGCTCTATTTGGAGTTCTGGATGCTTCAGTTGTGTAAGTATCTATTTCTTCCCTTATGTTTGGGAAGTTCCCATCAAAAATTTCTTTAAGTAAATTTCTTAAACCTGTCTTGTTGTTTTCAGCTCCATTGTGAACCTCCTAATTTTGTAGGTCATGTCTATTCATTTTATCAAGGACCTGTTGAAACTCTTGATCATACTGTTTCATCTCACTTTCCTTCTTGGCATCTGAGTAGATACTATCCTCAACTCTTTCTTCAGTAGCAGCTGTCCTGTTCTCAGTTTCATCTAGTCTGGATATTGCCACTTCTACTATAAATTGAGTTGACTGAGTTTGCTTTGTATATCCAGGATTTCTGTTTCATTCTTCTTCACAATCTCAATTTCTTTGTTGAATTTTTCTTCCAAGTTAGATAGCTTTTTGTATAGTAAGTTAATAGCTTTCATAGTAGTATATTTGAGGTCCTTCAGTATATTTATAAGCAGGGTTCTAAATTCTTCATCCAGCATCTTTAAGTATCTGGTTACTTTGAAATTATCCATTGAGGGGCTTTGCTGTTTTGGGTCTTCCCATCCAGCTTTACCTTTCATGTTTTATTTGTTTTTCTATTGAGGCTTGTCCATTGCTTGGTCAGGGTGCTGCATCTAGCCTCCTCTGAGTGTGAAGAGGTTCTCCCAAGATGTTCCTGTGAATCTGGGTGGTGATAGATCACTGGCACTCCCCCATCCACCACCCTCTGTAGTTTGCAGCCTCAGTATTTGTTGCCTAGCTCATGCTGCAGCCAGTATTGTCCCCTCCTTTTCTCCCCATCCCTTGTATTCCCAGCCCCTAAAACACACCTCAGTCTGAATAAATTTTCTTACTCTTAGGGTTCTAGCAACCCAAGCCACTCCTCTCTATCCCCCAAACTCACTACCAACACTCAGTGTCTCTCACTGCAACTGACAGTTCCAGTGATGCCAGAGGCCAAGGTTGTGACCATCTCTTCCCCAGCTAAAAGTTTTAAAAAAGGAAAGAAGGACAGAAGAGAAAAAGGAAAAAAAGAAAACCAGGTCTAAGACACTGCAGTGGGGCCAGGTAGTCCAGCCTCCTCCCAGAAGAGTCCTGAAGACCTCTGGCTTTTATTTCCTGCAGTACCTCTTGTTATCCATGCACCATCCCTGAGGGCCCTGCCATGCATCTTGTCAGCTGTGCCATCCTGGAGGGCCTTGCCATGTCTCTCACCAGCTGAGTCCCCTCCTGGAGGGATCTGCTGCTGTGTCTCTTGTTGGCTGCATCTGTCCCAGAGGACTCTGCAGTGCCTGTTGCCAGCTTCATGCCCTCCCAGAGCCTCTATATATTGTCATCAGTCCTAGAATCCCTTATATTTTCATTGTGGTTTTGTTGTTTTTCTATAGGAAGCACCTTTTGGCCTCTATTAGCATACAGGGGTCTGGGATTTAGTTCAGTGGGTAGAGTGCTGTGCTGCAGTCTCTGAGGTCCCGAGTTCAATTCCCAGCACCGCAAAAATGGGAGAAGGGCCTGGCAATCCACTCCCAAGGCAATTCCAAACTAGTCAGCCATTGAAAACCCTATGAGGGTCGCTATGAGTTGAATGCTGACTCCACAGCACCTAACAACAACAATTAGCATTCAGGTTTCTAGTGTCTATCCAAGTTCTGGTTTCTTTTCAATAATTTTATATTATTTTGAAAAATATTGATTTATAGGTCCTTGATTTATGTAATAATGTTGTACAACACTGTTATTATGTGCCAGACACTATGCAGGAAAAATAACAGTGAAGAAAGAAATGAGCATATATTCTGGTGTTGGAGTAATCAATTCTTGTTTTCTCTTGCACTTATTTCCACTTATACAGATGAAATTTGATCACTATAAAATTGCCAATTATGCCAATCATCATGGTGCATGCCTGTAATTCTGGAAATTTGGGGTGAGGCAGGAGGACTGCAATTTTGAGGCCAGAAGCAATGAGTACAACCTAATGTGACCCTATCTCAAGATAAAAAAAATTAAAAAAGGGGCTAATGGGTGAAGCTTACAGGTAGTCTACTTTACCAGCATGTTTAAGGCCCTGGGTTCAATCTCAAGCACCATAAAATAAATGAAAAATAAATAAATAAATAAATAATTTATTATTTTGACATGTCCTTATTGATAACCAAATTTCGAGAGATAGGAAAGGAATTTAGAATACATATATGATGATGATAATTGCTCTTGAGAACCTCACAGAATATTGGGAAGGAGGAGAAGAGGAATATACTATAATGAAAATAACAGAAATTTTCAGAATCTTGACAATATAGTGAACAAACAAATGCTGACTTCTCCCTCAAGACTGTTTGGGGAGAAAAAGTACAGAAGAGAGAAAAAGAATCTAAGGAATGGATCTAAGAAATCAACATCAAAAGAGTACTAATGTCCAGGAAGCCCAAAGGCCACAAGGTGGAAAGTAACTATAGCAGTGGAGGTCTTGGTTTCAGGGGAAGAGAGTACATGTAGGTTAAAGGAGAACTTTTAAATTCTGTTCTTGCCTGAAGTTCACATTGCCTTTGTGTAGTTTTCAACATAATACACTAGCAATTGGCAGCAGCTATTGGTGCTGTGCTCAAACCCTCTGGTAGTGACAAGCTGATAAGTAAGCACTTATCTTACAGTGTCTCTCCAATCCCTGAAGATCGGTAGAGGATCACCTAAGAATTTACGGAGACTGCCTCCTCTCCGGTCTGCTTATTTTTAAGGGAAGACACCTTTGAAACTCTAACCTGCTGTATATTTTCCTAGTACCTATAGCTTTCTTCCATGGGCCTCAGACACTGACTCATAAATACGATATATAAAATCTAGGGCCAAGTGTTTGGTACCTGTGCAATAGTTCTTACCAAGTAGAATAGTTGTTAATGCAAGATATGACATTACAAGCAAATAACTTTAACATGTTAAACTAAAAATAACCATCCTTGACTAATATCCCTCAATTCTTTCCTACCTTCACATCAGCCCCTGGTAACCACCATTCTATTCTGTTTCTACAAGCTTTATTTATTTATTTACTTACTTACTTACTTACTTACTTACTTATTGCAGCACTAGGGAGCTGAACCTAAGGGCTCACATATATCAGGCAAGTGCTCTAACATTATACTGAGACAGGGTCTCACTAAGTTGTGCAGTCTGGCTCTGGTGTCAAACTCATGATCATCTTGACTCAGCCTCCTCAATCACTGGGATTACAGGCATGAGTGGCTTACAAATTTGATTTTTTATAATCCACATATCTGTGAGATAATGCAGTATTTGTCTTTCTGTGCCTGGCTTATTTCATTTTTCACTTAGCATAATAGCTTCCATTTTCATTCATATGATGACAAGACTTTCTCTTTTTAAAGGCTGTTTCACCATATATATATATATATATATATATATATATATATATATACCACATTGTTTTCATCTACTCATTCACTGATACATAGTTAGGTTGATCTTATATCTTGGCTATTTTTAATAATGGCACAATGAACCATGAGATTACAGATATGTATTTAACATATGATTTAACTTATACTGAACACATACTCAGAAGTGGAGTTCTTGAATGATATGCTGGTTCTACTTTTAATTCTTAAGGAACTTCATATTGTTTTATAAATCACATTTAGTATACAAAGCAAAGTTATTAGAACAAACAGCCAGACAGAGTGGCACACATCTATAATCCCAGCAATTTGGGAGGTGGAGGCAGGAGGATGGCAAGTTCAAGGCCTGAGGCAGCCTACTTAGCTTAGTGAGACTCTGTCTGTATAAACAAAAAGAAAAAAAAAAGAAAAAAAAAGAAAAAACAGGCTATAGATACAGCTTAGTGGTAGAACACTTGTAAAGTATGTGGGAAGCTCTTTATTCAACCCCCCAATACAAAAAAAATTATAAAAAAAGCAGATAAATATATTTAGTAAATTCAGGGCGCAGTGGCGCACGCCTGTAATCCCAGTGGCTTGGGAGGTGGAGGCAGGAGGATCACAAGTTTGAGACCAGAGACAGTCTGTGTAACTCAGTGAGAACCTGTCTCAAAAAGAAAAAAAAAAATGGGCTGGGGGCGCAGCTCAGTGCTCCAGCACTTGCAAAGCATGCAGGCGCAAGGCCCTAGGTTCAACCCCTAGTAATGCAAAAAACAAAACATATATATATATATATATATATACACACACACATACACACACATATACATACATACATACATACACACATACATACATATATATATATATATATATATATATATATATATATATATATATGTTTAGTAGTGTTTAATAAATACTGTCAAAATGATGAAATGTGAACAGGAAAAATGTCACAGCAATATCCAGGCCAAATATGAGGTACATAAATTATGACTGAGAAAAAAACAGAGATGTGATATAATGGAGGAAAAATTAGTGAACAGAATCACCAGTTTGCCTAGAAGGCAAATGAACAGAAAAAATGTAAATTATATAAAAATGAAAGTTAAGAGGTGCATAGGATTGAACCAGAAAGAAATTGAGGCCAGTAAATAAATAATGTAAGTTATAGAAAAAGAAAAAGAAAATAAATAAATGCAGGCATGTATACACACTTGCCAACACACATAGGTGGAAATATTTAATACAAATGACAGGAGATATCTAACCATTTTTTCAAAAGGTTGAATAACTCAGGTTAAAAAGACTCATAGAATGAAACACATTTTATATAAAGAAAAAAATGGTATATACTTATAAACTTAAAATGAAATAATTTTCCAGAAAGAATAGATTATCTACATAGCAGTGAGGCTCAAATTGGCATTGGATTCTTGACAGTAATAGCAGATATAAAATATGAGAAATAAATTGAAATTGGTTAATGGAAAATAATTTTGATTCCAGCATTACAATAAACCTGAATTTAATTTAGGTGGCAAATATGTGAGACCTCAGATAATTTTCTCCCCAAAGATTTACTGGAGATATTCTTAGAGGAAAAACAAAATAAAAGCAGGAAAGTTTTGCATGAAATATAAAAAAATGATCAAGTAGTTTTATAAAGTAGGCTGCCATCTCAACAGTCAAGGAACTAGAACTGTTAAGTTAGTTTTCCATTACTGGAACCAAATACCTGAGACAATCAACTTTTAAAGGAGAAAGATTTGTGTTGATTCACAGTTTTAGAGGTTTTAGTCCATGGTTAGTTGGTAGCTTTACTTGGATTCTCAGAAATACACATTTAACTACAACAAATACATGAAAGATATATTATTTGACCTTTTCCATTTCAACCCTTATATGCTTATACTGTTGGAATGCAAACATATGAAATATAATTTTAAATTTTCTACCTTTCCTTTGATGTTAGACAATTTATTATGACAAAAGAGGAACCAGATTGGAAACATTGAGTTTTGCAAAGAGAATTACTCATTGAAGTCATTCTTACTTTAGAAATAATATCTAAAGGGGAGAAAAAAATGATAAGAATGGTGTCAATATAAATGGTCTAGAAAATGCATGCAATTGTTCTAACAAGATAAAAACAAAATCACTACAGGAAAAGTTTCTATCTTAAACAGAACTGGAACCCAAGGACATATAGAATAATATTACCAAGTAAAAGATAGAGAAGACTTAGATGGGGAGGGGGGAGGGGGAAAGCATACGGAAGGGTAAGGGGAAACCTATATGAATAATGTACATCAAAATGCATATATGGAAATGTCACAATGAAAAGCATGTCAGAATGAATCACATTAAGGTGTACACTAAAAATTTCCAATAAAAAAAGAAATAATATCTAAGCCAAAACCTTCTATACCTTACAACAGAACCCACCTAACTTATTTTTGTTTAAAAACTTCTTTCACACTAAACTTTGTGTTTTGATTATTGCTACAATCCTTATCTTTTACTAATAAGAATATGTAAGTATGAATATACTATTTTCCTCCAAGAAATGCAAAGCACAATTAAAAGAAAATCTTTCCTAAAAGTTGGGGAAAATAATGTGAAAAGAACATTCTAAGTAATATATTATAAACCTTTAGTCTATCTTGACAAAGAAAATGTTAAAAAGGTTAGATGTGCAAGGCAAACTAAGAAGCATTCTTGTTTGAAATATCTTCACAGTTTCCTTAATCTGCTACCTTCAGTAGGAATTTTGCCCAAATTAGTTTATTAAAAATAAAAGATAAAACTAATTGATGTCATAGCATCAATTCAATGTAGGATGGAAATGTCTTAACAACAATAAGGTTGTAAATACATATGGAGAATATGACTAGCTTCCAAGTTGAGAAGATGTGAATATTTAAAGTAATATAGAGGTGAACAATATTTTTATTCTCATAAGTATATTAAGCTAGTATTTCAAGACTACTCTATTGTCTGGATAATTAATGTAGAATTTAATAATAATATTTAATGATTTAGCAATGTACCCATCTCAAATACAAAGGTGTTATAAAAGGTTAATCTTTACCGATATTTTCTAAGTTGTTACTAAGACTATAACTTAAGGGGGGTAAGGAGCAGCTAGCATGATATATATGCATTGAGGTGCTTAAAATTGCTTCAAGACAACTGCAAATGTTATAAATTTACAATGAAGATGCAAGGATAACTTGAACTTAATTGCATGTATTACTGAAATAGAAGCATTCATTCTAAATATTTATGGGCAGAATTGATCTCCTCCCCTTTTGTGTTCTTTAACATATTGCACTCCTGGTACATTTCATCAGTGAGAATGACTAGGAGAAGAAATAGGTTATAAAAATATGATTGCAAGACTTTAGTGCCCTGTAGAGGACCCATGAGAAAGCAAAGAGCAAAGGATAATAATTATGCATTTAAAATGATTAAATACTAATTCAGAAAACTTCACAAGTGATGAAATGGTGGAATAAATTGCCGGTACTTTAATACAGACATGTAGATTAACAGGATGTCTGTGCAACAGTTTGACAAATGCTTTGTTCTTACATACTACAGCACTGCCCAGATTCAAGAAGCTTTGCCTCTGGTCCCTGTTTATTAATTGGCTGGTATCTGCACATGTATTATAACTCTGGTGTGGAGTTAACAAAATCTTCTTATCCAGAAACACATAAAAATGTGGTTAAATAATTCAGAGTTTAAAAATTCCATGAGTGGTACAGTAAAAGTAATAGCAATGCTCTAGATGTTAATTATAATTTTAAAAGGGAAAATATTACTCCTTTAACAAGAAGATATATTAGCATCAAATGCAGTTAAAATTCACATTGCTAGGATAATTGAAACATCAAATCATCTTTTCATAAGG
>VMDO01018225.1:0-42723 GCA_007922755.1 Pedetes capensis
TTTGACTTTCAGGAAGAGCCAGAAGTCACATTGTACTAGATCCAGTGAATAAAGCAGATGAGGACACACCATAATGTTTCTATTTGACAGAACTGCCATATCAGAAGCAATGTGTATCACTGTCATGATAGAAGAGGAAACTAGAGACACAGAAGAGTACTTTAAGAACTGTTTAAGAAAGTGGCAAGAATTATGGGTTAAGTATATTCGAAGGGGAAGTATTTTGAGGGGCATTAATGGCAATATGTCTTTTACTGGAATTTTTATTTAAATCTTCACTGTATTTTATCACATCTCATATATACGTGTATATATGAATACATATGAATATATATACACATATATATACTCACATTTGTATGAATTATTTATTTAAATATTCACTGTATTTTATCACATCTCATATATATGTGCATATATGAACGAACACATATGAATATATATACACACACATATATACTCACATTTGTATGTATTTTCTCCATATTTTCTGTTTTGATTAGAAGAAATGGTTCAATATTAAAGCAATGTGCAATTGTTAATTTTATATAATTTGGAAAAGTTTACTTTCAAAATATATGTAAGTAGCTCAAATAAGTAAGTAGCTTCCACCACAGTGACCATTTGTCTGTTATATTAGCTTAAATCATAGATGGTGATGCCTACCAAACTTCAGCCAGTTCAAATGCCGCAGTGGATGTACTGCCTATCTCTCTAACCCAGCCTGCTATATTTATGCCACATAAGTCTGCTGTCTACAGTATCACAATATGGTTTAAATGAACCACGTATCTTCATATGATTCTGCTTTTTATTATTCCATTTAATCCTTCCAGGCATTATCTTATTTCTTTCCATCTTTATTATTGTATATATGTTGTTCAAAGTGACATCTCACCCCCAAATACAGTGGTCAACAACTTGCTAATATCCTGTGGGCAATCACAGATACACACTAAAGACTGATCACTGGAAGGATCTATAAATTTCTGTGTAAGGACTTGGTCACTTCACAAAAGCATCCTGAGCCACTGTGAGTCTACTAGTATTGAGCTCCAGTTGCTCACAGTGGGGGCTGGCTTAATAATGCACTCTGTGTTGTATTTCTTCCATCCCTGGCATATTTTCCCTCCCCCTATGGGTATTTACTGGGATCTCACCTCCATGAACAGCCCTGTCATACATTGTATGCGAAGTATCCCAATTTTTAATTGTTTATGGATAATTCAGTTATAAAACAATGACGGAGATCTAGTTTGCACACAACGCACAATACAACCTCTGAGATGAACTTACTCTGATGATAGGGCATTTACAAATTCTTTTAAAAATTATCTCAATTTACTATGCACAAAATTTTAGAGAAAAAAAGGCAAAAGAGAGGGTAGTATCCATCTTTTTGCATAAACTGAGAAGACTTCCAATAGAGAGGCTAAGGTAACTGAGTTAAGATCCATGATGTCCCCTAGTTCTGCCTTGTAATTTTATGCTGTCCATTAAACTCTTAAGTATTTATCTTCAAAATTATTTTAAAATTATGTTTCAAATAGCAACAAAATGCAGGAAATGAATAGTACCCACAGTATCATACTGACAGGATATTTAACATAGTTGCTGAGGCACAGACTAATAAAACGTGAATTGTATTCTTGAAGAACAGAAAACAAAGAACTCACAAAATTGCTATTTGAATTATCTGTACTTACTTCCTCATTCACTCCATTCTCGAAGGTCTACATTACAGTATATTTAACATTGTCTTACATTTGGTGTTTTAACTTTATTATTGTAACTTTATTAGATTTTATTAGAAAATGAAATGGAAAAAATTTAAACCATCAACACCAACAGTACACTTCCTCTAGTACTGAACATAATTTAACCAGTTGTATTTTAGCACATAATATTTTGTGACTGAACATAGAAAACAGCTGGTCATTTGCTAAGAATATGATAAATCTATCACAGTTTTTCTCAACTTTGAATCTATAGTTCACCAGAGAATAACCAACAATAAAAATAACAAACTAAAAAAGAAAAATAAAAGATAAAATCAAAATCAAACACAATAAAAACGAACAAATGAAAATAAATGGGGAGAGAAAAAGAGAGACAGAGAGAGAGAGAGAGAGACCCATAAACTCTATAGTGGAAAAAAGAACTGAGGAAGGAAAAAAACTGACATTTAGGCAGGAAAATATAGGGTGTGATACTTGTTGATAGAACTGGCAGAAAGTCATTTAAAACTATTACTGTGAAAAAATAAAGAAATTCTTAGGGGATAGAAGCCTTGGGTAAGTAAATACAGATGATAAGAGGACATATAACAAAATTCCTAAAATATGCTAATTTTTCAAAGTTTTGAGTATGAATACATTGGGACTAGATAAATCATAGTTTAAGAATATGACAGAATGCCGGGCCTGGTGGCAAGCCTATAATCCCAGCACTCAGCAGGCTGAGACAGGAGAGTCAAGAGTTCCAGGCCAGCATGGGCTACATATAGAGACCCCGTGTCAAAACACAAAACCAAACAAAAGTACAACAGAAAGAAAAGGGTGAAACTGCTGAGCTTTCTTTTTGTTCCTCTTTCAATTCTTTCCTCCTCTCATTAAACAAGTGTTTGGTTCTGGGCTGTCCAGTACAAGTTCATCTTCCCTGCGACTGTTTCAATTGAGCCCTTTGTTGCCAACTTGCCTTTTAAAACAGAACAAGGTTTATTTCAGTTTGTAGCCACCTCTTGCTTCGTCTCTATTTTATCTGGTTTTGGTCTCTCTGCAGTGTTATACTGCATAGCTGTAGTACTTGGTTTTCTTTTATGGGCACAAAAAATTACCGCAGTGTAATTTGGAGCCTGGGAACAGATGGGGACATGGTGGATCATTTTAACAAAGGCTCCCATTCAGGGGGAAATTGGTCCACTGTACCAGAAGAAAAATAACGATATCTTATTTGCTAGTTCTAGGAGGAAAACATCAGCCAGGCCAGATGTGAATACACAGAGGCAGGTAACAGAACAGAGGAACAGGAAGGCTTCCCTTGTTATGACAGAACAGGTATTCACGTAAAATAGTCATGGCATTTCTGACATAGGAGTAATTCATTGGCTTTCACTATAACAGCAAATTATAGCATTCATAAATACACTATGTGGAAAACTATTCAAATGCAATTACAGAGAAATTACTGAGTTTGACATTTGTAAATGAGGGAGCTCAAGTATGTCAGGGATGATCCTGTTGGGTACCACGCCTAACACTGAGAGTATATAAACAGCCCTGGCCAGAAGCTGCCAATCAATCTTGGAAACTTCTCTGCTAACACTCAGTGGAGCTCCCATCGCCTCTCAACATGTCCTACAGCTGCTGCTCTGGAAACTTCTCCTCCCGCTCTCTGAGGGGCTACCTGCCCTACTCACGCTACTCCTGTGGCTCTTCCTATCCCAGCAACCTGGTCTACAGCACAAACAGCTGCTCTCCCAGGACCTGCCAGCTGGGCTCCTGTCTCTCCAGTGGCTGTCAGGAGACCTGCTGTGAGCCCACCAGCTGCCAGCCATCCTACCTGGTGTCCAGACCCTGCGAGAGATCCTGCTACTCCCCCAGGAGCTCCCTGCTCTGCAGTCCCAGCCAGATGACTTATGCTGGGTCTCTGGGCTTTGGGTCCAGCAGCTGCTGCTCCCTGGGCTATGGTTCTAGAAGCTGCTACTCACTGGGCTGTGGAGGCAATGGCTTCAGATCCCTCAACTATGGAGTCTGTGGCCGCCCTTTCCAGAGTTATGGATCTAGATTCTCCTACCCAACCTACTTGGCTTCTAGGAGCTTCCAGTCTTCTTGTTACAGACCAACCTGTTGATCTGGCTTCACCTCTTAATTGTCTATATTCTTTTGAGTATTGAAATCAAAGTCTGTACTCAGTGCAGCTCTTGTTTCCATCCTTACCCCACCACTGTCCTTTTGTCTTTCTGGTGACAGCTTTCTTTCATCCCCAACTCTAGGAGACTCTGAAATTAATAAACAACCCAAAATTGTACCTTAATATCAGTGTTCTCAGTGTCTCTCTCTCTGATACACACACCTACGCCACATACACACACACATACACACACATATGCTTGTTTTTCATAGAACAGTTGAAAATGAAAATTTTAATCTAATAAATTTATGTAATCTGACACCTAAATATATTGTTCATACATCTTTATCTTGCCCATACTTTTTATATTCAAGGATTTGGAAGATTTAAGCAAAGATTAATATGACTTTAAAT
Organism: Pedetes capensis; assembly: GCA_007922755.1. Lineage (NCBI taxonomy): Eukaryota > Metazoa > Chordata > Mammalia > Rodentia > Pedetidae > Pedetes > Pedetes capensis. The sequence continues at coordinate 4,267 of VMDO01018225.1, forward strand.
GGGCTTGGGGCATATACAATTTGACAGTGGCTATGTTCCTTTCAGGGAGTAATAAGTTCTTGGAAGAAAATCATTTGCATCTACAAACTGGGCTTGGCAATAGGAAGATTTACCTAAAAAGGAAGGATATGCAATTCTGCTCACAAATGGAAACAAAGGAATTGGTATGTAAACTAGACATGTATACAACTGCAATAAGGCATAATATATAAGATGAGGTCTATGCTTAGACAAAAAGTTGCCTAAGTCAAGCACATGAGTATAGATTTTTCAGCCAAGAGAAAAGGGAGCTTTCAGAAGCTCTCAGGAAAGATGCTTTGCTCTTTGTTGGTTGGTATAAATACCAGGATCCTTGCCTCCCACACTTTGGAGATTCTCAAGCCCCATCTCCAAAGATCTGTAAGAAAAATCACAATGATCTTGGGAGGTAGTAACTGATATCAGAAGGTGTCAGTTACCTCCTGATGCTTGTCTGAGATCAGTTTCACTCAAGCCAACTGCACCATACCTGAGAAGTGTTGAAAAAACATTTTCATTCATTAGTCTTATTCTGAGTCTCAAAGAAGAACTCAGGTCAAAAACTTTGGGGCACAACTAAAATCAAACGTAGGGTGCAATTTACTTTGCACAAACTCCTAGGAAGAAGTTATGAAAGCTCATGGAAGGTGAAAGGATCAAAGGAAAAGTTCTTGTAAAGGGTTTTTGTTATTATTGTTGTTGTTGTTGTTTTGACTTTACAGTGAACAACTGGGATGCAATCCTATAGGGACTTCTTAGTAGCATGTTGAATGACTCTTAGAATTGTCCACCCCAGGAAATGAACAATAAGGTAAGGAGAAACGTCAGCTTCTGTCTTTCATTGATTGGACAATATCTAAGATATGTAATATCCTGCAACCTAATAACTGTGTGAGGGAGGAATTACTGTGGGCTCTTGTTTCCTAGAGTGACCTTTGATACACCCAGGTACAGTCAAAAAAGTATTGCATATACATGAGGAGAGGTGCTATTTGTCCAAGGTGTTTGAAGCCAGTATTATATTGTTTGCCATAACTATGCCTGGGACTATGGGTGAGAGTGTACTATCTGGAGCAAGGTAAGACAAGATACACAATTTTCATTTAACGTTCTAATGTCCCTGAGCAACAAGGATTATATACAATAGACCTTTTCAGACATGAAAGAAAGGAGATTCAATAAGGATTTGAAAGTTTCCTAAAATTTGTAGATTAAAGACCTAGTAGAATCTGAAGTTTTAAATGCATCTCATTTTATTGGTCTTTCAAATATTTTTTAAAATGAAAAATTCCCAGTTTAATCAAAGAGGCTTTAATATTTCTGGTACTATGGAAATTGCTTAATCTGAGAAGATTTAATCTACTACTGGCTTTCATTAGCCTCATGAGTAGTATCTACAATAGAGTAAAAATAAAAATAAATTTATAATTAGGGAAAGAGCTTCAAGGAAGTTAGACTAATTTATTTCAAAAGCATTTGTACTATTATAGCAAATGATAGATTGATAGAGTGATAGATCTCAGGAAGAAATTACTAGAAATCTTGAGTGCTGTGACAAATATTCACTTAAACTGTTATTAGTGTCATTTAGCTCCTCAGATTTAGGAGTCAAGGTAATAGATATCAAGTTATCTTTTCAATAATATTGAACAATGTAAACAAGAATAGTGAAATTGCCAAGTACTTATGACATCTCATTAATCCTGTCAACAAGATACCCATTTTGTTGAATTAAATTGAAAATTGATGGAGAGTACAGCCAATCAGGATGAAGTCATCCAACAGTCCTTGAGTAAAACAGAATAATAGGATGCAAAAATTAGCATAAATGTGAGAAAAAGGATCAGAATTTATCAGTGAAGAGTGTATAGCTCAAACAAGAAACAGAAGAAAAATTCTTGTATATGTTTCCTTATGTAAAATAACAGATATGGAGCAGTGGATCTGTAATAGCAGTGACTTGGGAGGCTAAGGCTGCAGCATTTGAAGTTCTAGGCCAGAGGCAACGTGCACAACTTAGTGAGACCCTGTCTCAAAACAAAAAATTAAAAATTGGTTGGGGATGAAACTCATTGGTAGAACACTTGCCTGACATCCATGAGGCTTTGAGTTCAACTTCCCAGAACTAAAAACAAAAATCAACCAAGCAAAAAAAGAACCCTACAACACTAGTAATGAATTAAAAATCAAATCAACCAAAACAGAGTTCAGAGAAGATATTACAACAGAGGTAAAAGCATTGATTGATAAGGAAAGGAAAAATATTGATTGCCAACATAACTTAGTATATATACTTCTTTTTTACTTTTCTAAAATTCCCCTTTGGTAGAGTATTGTGGCTTTGTTGTAAATAATACTAACTTATGAATTTGCCACAATTGCAAGTATATTTCTTTATAGAATTCTTACTTTATTGTTTTTAGAATGATGTCCTTGATCCAAAATTGTCTTTTATTATTATTGAGACAACAAATAATTGTATCTCCAATGTTGAACTTTTTAAATGGATACATATTAGCATTCTCAAAAAGAATATTTGAGTTTCCTTGGCTTTATTTGTATTCTTTTGGACAGATGAAGAAATCAAACCATTGGAATTAACTTTATATTTGAAGTATTTAACAAACCTGATATAAAATTTTATTTTACTCTTCGTGAATTTTTTATATTCATGGAGAGACATATTGTCAACTATTGGTTCATTTTATTGTACATGAACAAGAAAATTTAGTATTTAACATGAGTGAAAATGATTTAAAAGTTATTTTCCCTAAATGAAAATTTACACATCAAAGTAATATATTGACACATGTTTTGCAACTATTAATAAATGACCATCTTTGGAAGTAGTCTTCTTAAATTTTTCAGTATCTTTTTAATAGACATTGATTTCTTCAGTAAAATTGTTAATTTTTCATGTGATCAATGATTAAAACTTACTTTCATGTTGGATAATAATTGTTATCAAATTGTTTTACAAGTTAGGTATTAACCATCTAGTTGCTTTAGTAATAGAAATTAAGTACTCAATTCTTTTGCATTAAAAGTTAACTTTTGTGCTCATTGCTGCTAAAAAGACTATTTTTACAAAATTTAAAGAAATGTGTTGTTAGAAAATAATTACATATTTGTAGGTTTTAACAAATTAATATATGTCTACATGGCTACAGCAAAAGCATTTTTACTCCTCTCTTTGCTCTGAGTCACCCTTCATTTCATGCCCTTATTTCAAGTACACCAAATCAGTACTTCTCAAATTACCCACTACCTCCACCTACTGGTGCCTGGTGGATATTGCTATTTCTTGTTGGAAGAGCCTGCCATTGCACAATAGTTAGGTAAGAAGACAAATGACCCATCCTTCAAGGTTATTTGTTTAAATGAGGAAGTTGTACTATGCTTTGTATCCAAGTGTAATTTGTTGTTGTTGTTATTATTAGGTGCTGTCGAGTGGATATTCGACTCATAGCAACCCTTATAGGGTTTTCAGTGGCTGGCTATTTAGGGATTGCCTTGGGAGTGGATTGCCAGGTCCTTCTCCCATTTTTGTGATGCTGGGAATTGAACTCAGGACCTCAGAGACTGCAGCGCAGCGCTCTACCAACTGAGCTAAATCCCAGCCCAAGTGTAATTTATTTTTCAAATTATCCCTTTGCATGTTGTCTTTGGATGAAATGTAATAGTTCAAATTTGTTTAGAAAGTGTGATAAAATGAAGAACTTGTCTCCTTTCAGATTTAACAATTGATTAAAGCAAAAACTGTTCATTACATATCTGCCTTGCACTCCATTAGATGAATTCATGGCAAAAGTAAGTGAAGATCTAAACAAGTCATTACACTAAGGAAATTGGTACTGATTATAAATAAAAAATAAAATTCTGAGAAAACAATTGGGACTGGATGCTGAGATAAAAAGGAACAAACAAATGTTAGGTAGTTAGCTTAGGCATTAGTTTAGGAAAGGGGGATTGAAAATGGCTTCTGCAGTTCTGCCATGATGAAGAAGCCACATGAGAGTGTGCGGCAGGAGGATCATGAGTTTGAGGCCAGAGTCAGCCTCTGTAAATTAGCAGGACTCTGTCTTAAAATAAAACAATAAAATAAAAAATGGACTGGGTGTGCAGCTGAGTGGTAAAGCACTTGCAAAGTGTATGATAAGCCTTGGGTTCAACTCCCAACTACTGCAAAAATGATAAAGAAAGAAAGAGTAAAGTTAAAATTTTATTTATTTGTCTATCTATTCATTTATTAATTTATGTATTGTGGTATGGGGGAGTTGAATCCAGGGTTTCACAAGTGCGTTGCAAGTGCTCTACCACTGAGCTGTACTCTCAGCCCAGTTTTTACCTTTATTTTGAGACAGGCTATCATTAAGTTGAACAGGCTGCCTCTGGCCTCCGACCTCTGAACCTCTTGCCTCAGCCTTCAGAGTGGCTGAGATTACAGACTATGCCACCACACTTGGCAAATTAAAACATTTTAAATGATAAGTAGAAGTTACAGAAACCCCCAGTTAGATATTTAAAAATAGTTTTGAAGACAAAAAATGTAAATAAATAAAAATAATTGACAAGATGTGCAGATGGCAGGTACATATATAGTTTTATTTAAACTTAGAACATTTTTTCACATTGTAAAATTTAAAGCAAACGTACTCAGGGAAATAACTAGGAAATACATTGAGAAAGAATTATGTTTCAATCATTGCATGCCTATGTATGGATAAGAAAGGAGTTTTGTCATCATTCTCCAATGAATACATTTTCCAAATACTGGAATTCAATTATTCCTAATTCATCAGGGTGAAGAGAAGTCGAATTTCTAAGCTAATGACAAGATAAGAGATCAAGAGCTATATAACGTGGATCTTAAGATTGTAGATAGTAGGTTTCAATATCTGGATTTCCAATATATGATCAGTAGAAGCCAGATCCACAGGTCGGTTGGTAAGAAATGGACTGGCAACCTCTAGATGAAAAGTAGGATGGGCGGTAAAAGTTAGATCTGTAATTTAGGGATGAGAAAGTACGGGGACCAAACCCCACTGATTGGAAACCACTCGCCCCACAGCCCAGGGATGGGAAGCCACAACCAAAAGCCTGAAAGCCCCGACACCCCAAGCCCTGAGATCCCGAGAAAGTCGTCTGGCAGGGATTGTAGCACGTTGAGATCTTCGGGCGGTAGCAGGGCCTGTGGCAGGACTGGAGCGTCTGACAGCTGGTGGGTTCACAGAAGGTCTCCTGACAACCACCGAAAGATGACCCCAGCTGGCTGGTGATGGGGAATTGAAGATCGCTGCTGTAGAGCTGGTTGTTGGGATAGGAAGAGCCACAGGACGAGACTGGGTATTGCAGGAAGCCCCCAAAGGAAGGAGAGGAGAAGTTTCCAGAGCAGGTATTGCAGGACATGTTGAGAGGAGATGTGACTTCCGATGAGGAGGAGGACGTTGTGAGTGTGAATGTCACCTTCTTGGACTGCGCCGTTTATATACCCTCATCCTTGGGTGTGTCGTTACCATGACAACCAAAAACAAGTTTCCTGCTGCTTTTAATTGAACTAAAAAATCCTCATAGTCATGCATATGTAGTTTCTGTGGTCATATAACTGGAAAGCACAGTAATGTTTGTGGCCTTGGTATTCAGGTAATAGTGTTGAATCTTCAAAGCTATTATTCATCTTCCTTTAGCAAAGGTCACCATGCAGGTCAGAAAACTGCTTTAGAAGTAGACAGTGTCTGGGCTGAGGGAAGCTGGCTTAATTAAAAATAATTGATACCCGTTTCACAATCTGCCTCAAAATTGTTGCCATCTAGCTAACAAAGTTGTTAGCAGATCTATTCATAGTCATTTCTTTTAAACAGAAACATGTATTGATTGCTGCCACAAAGTGGCAGGCTTAATGAATTGAGTCATCAGAAAGCAGCATTACTAATACGCAAGATGTATAAGGGTATACAAGACATATTTAAGGATTTTTAAATTGGACCTCAATTTATTGAAAGGCTTTAGCAAAATACTGAGATTCCCTTATTTCCCATGCTACTGCTTGAAACTGAAAGCAGAGCAGACAGAGCCTGTCTTAGCTTTTCTTTGTGTATATGTTTACACTATCTCGAAATGGTGGCAATTATTCATCTAAGACACTAAAATAGCATTAAAAATAAGAACTGAGCATGTGGGGAAAATGTTCTATGTATTCCTGTCTCTAATCAGAGTCAGTGTTTCCCAGTAAAAGATTTTTCAGAATCTGGAAAGAGCTCTAAAGGTTGTTTGTAGAGTACTTGGCTTATCTGGGGTGGTGATTCATGCCTGCGATACCAGCAACTCGGGAGGCTGAGACAAGAGGATCTAGTTTGAGGGTAGAACCAGCCTGTGCAATTTGAAATTTAAAAAAAAGAAAGAAAGAAAGAAAGAAAAGAAAAAAGGAGTTGGCTTGCAGGGTTAGGCTGAAGGAGCCATCTTAAGGAGAGTCCTCCTTTGCCTCAGGAAGCAACATACATCACCCTGACTTAAATTGTTTCCAGGTATTTCTGACAAGTATTACAAAATTTCTAAAGTAAGGGTCATATTTTTCCACTGATCCATGGTGTTCCACCTCTATGTAATCATGTAATGAAGACTGATAGCAGGAGGAATAGGAGAAATTGAGAAGGTTAATCTTGCTGTGGCTTCTGTGCTATTTGATGTGTTTGCTTCATAGAGAAGCACTTCCCTTCCACTTTTGAACAAAAGTGTAAGGATACAAGAGTATTCAATTTATTTTTTTGAGAAAAGAATGCTTTCAATTACTTAATAACTGACCTCATAATATTTTCCATAGAGGTAGCTCATATAAACCAGGATGATATTCAAACAAGCAAATAAATTCAATTTAAGAGAGTTAAATATTTATGACAGTGTTTTTGATGTTCAATATTTTAATGACAAAACAGGAAGGCTTAGAAACTGCTAGAATACCTCTTGCTATTCACAATTAAGAGGTGAAATAAATAAGCATTATTTATTTTATAAATAGAGGACAAACTTTTGTTACCTAATAAAAGAAACAGGACCACAGAAATCAATTTGTCAACCCAAAATGTTTAGGCTCATACAGTCTACAATTTGGAAAAGAATTGGGCAAAAGATCTCCTCTCTTCTATCAAGTTGGAATTCCAATTACAATATCCTGATTAGGTATTTCCACTGTCTTCATGATCCTTCAACAGCTGCTCATTTTTGATTTCTTCTTAAAATTTCCATTTATAATATTAATTATTCATAGAAGGACTCCAAACTCATTTTTGTTCTACAATATTATTAGTCTTCAAGATGGTCTCTTAAGAAATTTGTCCATACCTACTGGTTAAGCCGCTTCTTGCACTTACGTACTCTCTTGAAATTGTTGGTACATTCCAGAAAAGTTCTTATGCTGCTTAGACTTCTAGGAACTATAGTTATGTCACTTGATACTCCATATCAAAGACCCCAAAGGCAGACTTTGTCTATTTCACATGCTCATCTTTTTCAATATCTTTTCCCACTGTATTTCAATTTGTAAAGGTTATGTGTAACTGTGAATTCTTCAGGGAAGTCTCCATGGGACTCATAGTCTCCACATTTCTTGCTTTCTCTTAACCTTGTGTCATAAAAATCCCACCACTTGAGGAAAAAAAAGAGAGAGAATAAAGTCTTATACTTTATGTATTGTGCTTACTATTTTGTTCTCTAAAATGTCAATACCACAAAAGTTACTGAAACTTTATGAAGAAGGAAAGTTTTTGATAATCATTCTTATTGGATTTATTAATGACTTCTATCAAGAAGTAGGGCTGGGGTTTAGCTCAACAGTAGAGGGTCACTCTGCACTCTCGCAGGCCCTGAGTTCAATCCCCAACCCCACAAAAATTGGAGAAGGATTAAGGATGTGGCAATCCACTTCTGAAGCAAACTGGATGCAATCTGCCATTGGAAACACAAAGAGGGCTGCTACGAGTCAGACCTGACTTGACAGCACCTAACAGCGACAATCACGAAGTAAGTCAAGAGACTTGGGATGAGCACTTGCTTAGAATACACAAGCCCCTGGACTGGATTCCTAGAATCACTAATAACAATAATAATAATAATAATAATGTAAAACAAAATAAATTTTAAAAAGTTATGTCAATATGAAAGGATTTCTTGAGCTAAATATTTTTACAATGTGATCTTCAAAGCATGTCTACAAACATTAGACCCTTTCACCTTAAATATTCATACGCAAAAACAAAACAAGTTGGCCACTTATGTTATAAAAAAAGTTAAACACAAATTTACTTATTATCCACTCTTTCTATCAAGTAAGAGTAGTTGCTGGATTGTTTCTTTCATGAAGCCCATAAGATTTGGGAGAGTGAATGTAGAATGAGGATTTTTGTTTCTGTTTTCAAGTATGTTCCTAAACATGGACCATTATAATTGTCCCCATCATCCTACAAATTACTTTTTACCACTTTAAACACAACAGAATTCTCATTGCTATTCATGCACTCTAATATCTTGAAGGACAGGATGAATAAATCATAAGTCTTAGAGATACAATTATGTTGGTTTTCATTCCACCGAAGATAGGTGACGAGAAATGACACTTTTGTTTCACGAACAATTGAAAAACTGATGAAATTCTTCGATTGAAAAGTCTGTACTCATTAAAAAGTTCTTTGAAGGTTAAATTATTTCATTTTCACTGGAGCATAATTAAGGGTTCTCATTAAAATGGGCACATGCTACTACGCCCATGTCTAAGGTATATAAATACCCACTATTGAAGGTGGCATTCACACATAGATTCCTTGCTACAACTCAGCTGAAATCAAAACTCCTCACACCATGTCTTACAACTGTGGATCTGGAAACTTCCCCTCCCTCACTCTTGGGGGTTACCAGAGGTACCCAGTTTCCACCTATAATCCTTTCTACTCCAGCAGTAGGACCTATTCTCCAAAATCCTACCCACAGGGCTCCTCTTTCTATGACAGACAGCAGGAGACCTGTGAGCCTTTCGGCTGGCAGGTGCCATGTGTGTGGAGAAAATCCTTCCAGACACCCTGCTATCGCCTAAAGAATTTCATCTTTTCCACTCCCTGACAGACAAATTGTAGTGGATCTTTTTGATACAGCAACTCTGGCCTTGGGTTTTTTTGGGTGTGGAAGCCCACATTTTCAGTCTCTGGGATCTGGGTCTGGCTTCTCCTGCCCAACTTACTTTTCTTCCAGGAGCTGCCAGTCATGTTTTTACCAGCCATCCTTTGGCTCTTGCTGTTTTGGATCAACTTACTGAACATTTCCCATTCTCTCACAATTGTTTCTGTACCTATGGAACTCTAACCTTCCACTGTCCAGCACCAGTGACTACTGACTATTTGCATAACTATGACTCACCATCATAATTCTCTTGGAAGTAAATGATTTTCAGTGGACAAAGTAGCCTTGACCCATGACCTTTCCTAAGTCTGATGTGAGATATACATTGGATTTTCAGTACTTAAGTGAATGCTTTGAATCACTTCTGGTACCATCTTTTTAAAAATTCCCCTCATTATTCTCCTAGAATTCTTTCAGTCAAATGTCTTTTAAAAAACCACTTCTCTAGTATGATTGAAAAGAAGGTGCACCTGACTCATGCCAGGTGTTTTCAGTCGCATCATATGGTTGTGAAACCTGGACACTAAACAAGGGAGACAGGAGTAGAATTGATGCTTTTTAATTATGGTGCTGGAGACGATTATTAAATATACCACGGACTGCCAAAAGAACCAATAGACCTGTCCTAGAAGTGCAACCAGAATGCTCCTTGGAAGCAAGGATGGCTAAACTGAGTCTTACATATTTCGGACATGTAGTCAGGAGAGATCAATCCCTGGAGAAAGACATCACGTTTGGGAGAGTGGCAGGTCAATGAAAGAAAGGAAAACCCTCCACCAGATGGAATGACACAATGTCTACGACAATGGGCTTAAACATAAATAAGATCATGTGCCTGGAACAGAATCAGGAAGTGTTTCATTCCGCTGTACATAGGGTTGCTATGAGTCAGACTCGACTTAATGCCACCTACAACAACAACAACAACAACAACAACAACAACAACAACAACAGTATGAATTCTGGTATTCTATTTTCTTTTGCTACTATGACACATTGATTGTGTACATCCCATGCCTTCAATTGTCTTTAAGTTTCGTTCCTTCTGTTTCATGTTTCGTTAGCGTTTTATTCAACAGAAAGCAGAAGCTTTAGATGAAAATTCAATTATGTGGCATATATCATATATCATCTTGAGAGGTTTTATATCCACTCATGAGTATATTTACTCATATAGTTGCTTCAAAAATTTTATTTTCAGTGGGGAATTCAATGAAAAAGTATTTATTGAGTTTCTGTTATATACCAGATGTTGTGCTGAAAAAGACATACATTCTCTGCCTTCAAGAAGCTCATAGAAATAAAATTCTAACTTACCATCATGTGACCAGTCAATAATAGGGTGCAAACACAAGATTCACAGAAGACTTCAGGGAGTGCCTGAGAAAATCATGTATAACTCATTATTCAAAACAGAAAGCAAAAGTTACCACCTCATTCCAACAAAATTAATCTTACTGATTATTGTGTCAGTTGGAATCCTTTGAAAATCAATTGCTACACAGGATTTGACAGGAATTGGATTTTTTGACAAAAAAATACCAGTGAGCACAAACTAGAAGGTAGTTGGAGACATCTAAGGGAAGCCATCTTGCTGTGATATATGGCTGATCTCAGTTGAAGAATGAAGGGAAAGAAGAAAAGTTGGATTAGAAGAAACTTTTTGTTTCTTTTTAAGGTGCTGGGAGTTAAACCCAGGGCCTTGCAAATCCTAAGCAAGTGCTCAACCACTGAGCTATACCCCATCCAGTTCCTCTTTTAAAAATCATTTTGTTCTTAGAAAGGTTGTCACTAACTTGCCCAGGCTGGCCTCAAACTTGCAATCCCCCTGCCTCACCCTCCAAAGTGGATGGGATTACAGGTGCGTGCCGCCACACCTGGCTAGTTAGAACAAAGTTTTAAGAGAGTTTTGGCAATTCATCTATCAAAGGAGGCCCACATCTCACAAAAATGGGTCTGCTGTAGTATCCCTGCCAAGCTCAGTTACTGACCAAGAATAGAGAACAGCATGAACTTGGCACAAGCAGGGTGGTAGATTCAGAGACCCCCTGCTGGAGATGTCAATCAATAATGCTCCCTAAAGTTGGAGAAATGAGAAGGACATTTCCATAGCTTTCATGTTTATGATATTTATTCTGATTTTAAGTAAGCCATATAACTGATGAAATGATAAAATGAAAAATGACAGCATGGAATTTTCTATGAATTAAAATTAATAGAATTTATTTTCCTTTCTTTGGTCAAAATTTGATTGTTATCTCCAGACCTATATGGGGCTCATTGAATGAAAGTATAACTATATAAGTGAATATTAGAGGGAATTCAGATTTATTAGATAATTATCTCCTGATTTCAAATGATTTAGTAAGCAGAGTAGATTCTGTAGGGCAAAATTAGAAAACCATTTTATTTTCCTAACACCACTTGATGTGAGGATTCTAACTTTGGCAAATCCCTGAATAATGCAATGGGAAGGTCTGTGATCACATTAAGATATTAAGGAATATTTTCATTTCATATTAGTAGCTAACTCCAGTTCAATTTGAATTTTAAAAAACAACTTTACAATGACACCAAAGCTTCTCCGTTTTCCCTCAGCCCCGGCCCCTCATGTACTTCCACAGGCAACCCACGGTTTGAAGGAAAATGATCATTATTTCTAAATCTCTTTAGTTTGTCTTCCATCAATGTTCTGCTCTTTGCCTCTTCTGTTCTAAATAAATAGAAAGAATGGGAGGAAAGAAAGTGACAGGTGAGGCCACCCATCTGAACACGATGCTTCAGATCACTTGTGTCAACATGACTTAGTTGTTCATTTTAGGAAATTGTTGCTGGGAAAAGGTAAGATTAAACCAATAAATCACTCCCCTGTGTGCTTTCAGACATTCTTGTGTATTTATTTATTGGAGACAATAGTGGGAAGACCTGGATAAACAGCTCCCTATTTAAGCCACTTGTTAGATGTTTTCCAGTCACGTCCGACTCATAGTGACCCTCATAGGATTTTCAATGGCTGATTGTCTTGGGATTGTCTGAAATCTGTAGCTCTGAGGCTTCTGATCCCTCAGATCTCAGAAGCTAAGCAGGGTTGGGCCTGGTCAGTACTTGGATGGGAGACCACCTGAGAACACCAGGTGCTATGTGTTCAGGAGAAGGACCTGGCGACCCACTCCCAAAAATCAATCCACCATTGAAAACCCTATAAATAGCAGAGAAGCACTGACAATAGTGTTTCACCTACTGTATATAGGGTCAATATGAGTCAGACACTGACAATTAATTAAGCCACAGTTTATGTATCAAGAGACTTCTTTCAATACTCTCTCTTTGCTATGCCCACCAGCTCTAAAATACTCTACAATGGATTCACCCAGTCTCAATTAGTCCTCTGCATTGAAAGACCTACCTTAAACCATCTACAACTAGAATTTCACTTCTAACACCCCTATTGGGAGACACACCAAAAACTGTGTTATAGGAGCATTCTTTATTACTGCAGGAAGTTTGAATGTTTCATTTTGTATCATTACCCGATTGTCTGGTACCATTACAAATTATTCAATAAGGACATAAAATTCTGCACTTCATGCATTCCCTGTCTTTCCTTTGAATATTCTTAGTTGTCACATGGATTGAACTAAATTGTTTTGTCCCCTCACTCATATATTGAAGTGTTAATGCCCACTAGCATATGTTGTGATAATACTTGAATATAGGACTTTTGGGATGACATTCAATTTTGAAAATTGAGCCCTTACATTGAGATTAGTGCATGTGTGTGTGTGCATGTGCGCGTGCACGAGAGAGAGAGAGAGAGAGAGAATGAGAGAAACAATGAATATGTCTGTTGTTTTGTCTCTTGTGAACCACAGACATTTTAAGAAATTAGCTCACATGATTATAAGAGGCAGGCTGCCAGCAAACTCCTGCAGGTTTTCTGTAATTGTCCCGATACAAATTGTTTCATCCCTGAGAGATTTGTTTTTGCTTTAACTGATTGGATGAATTGCACCTCCATTATCAAGTAGTATTTCTTTCATTTGAAGTCAACTAATTGTAAATGATGCCTTCACAGCAATATCAAGTTTAATGTTTGGCCAAATAGCTAGGCACCCTAGTCCTGCCAAGTTGAAATAGAATTGACCATCGCAGTCTCCGTTTTCTAGAAAAGGTGGATTGACAGATGTTTTTATAAAAATATAGCTTGTATGACTGCACAAGTCTTAAAGCAAGAGTAAATTAAGTATCTCTCTTGTGATTAATATTCCTATTAGTTTTCAAAGCTATTTTCATATTTTTAGATCCTTTGCTTAGATTCTTATATGCAATTTATGTGAGACTTCTACAATAGTTTTGCTATTATTCACTAGAATAATTATTTTTCAATAAAATGTCTATGCATATTCAAAAAGTCATTGTTTTTCTGCCAGTGTGCCCCTTATGCTCTCCAGGGCAGCTCTACCAAGAATGCAGCTGTGAACACAGCCCCACTGTATAAAGGAGGCATGTTAGGACAGAGAGCAATGTCTAAAGAAGGTGTTTCCTCGAATGTCTTTACCAGCTTGTCCATCTTATGATATTTCTGGCTATCCCATTCAGTGTTTCTTTCACTCCTTTACTACCTTATCCTATCCACCTGTCACCATTCTCCACTTTCCTACTTTGTTTCTTGCACTTTAACAAAACATTTGCTCTCTTTTTACTTTCCATAGAATTTGACACTATTAACAGAGGAGTGGGATAATTTTTTGTTAGAATGGGACCATTCTGTTTATTGCAAGATATTTAGTAACATCTCCTGGACTTCTCCTATTAGATGTCAGTAGCAATTCCTGCCTGCAGTCATACCACCATGGCATCTGAACCTGTCAGATCTCAGAATTAAGCAGAATTGGACTTGGTTAGTACTTGGATGGGAGACTGCCTGGGAACAATAGGTGCTGCAGGCTTGGGAGAAGGAAATACAATCAGCCATTGAAAACCAAATGAACAGCAGAGAAGCATGAAAATAGTGTTGTCCTGTTGTACATAAGGTCACTATGAGTTGAACACTGACTCAGTGGCACCTAACAACAACAGCAACTCCTACTTGTGACAAGCAAAACAATATTTTCAGATATTGCCACATATTCTTTGCAGGAAAAAGTATCCATTATGTAGAACCAATGTTTTAGATAGGTATCCTAGGAAAAAAATACATGGCATAGTTCTTAACTGTGGATACCGACCCTAAATTCCATTTGAGATATCAATGCATAAGATATTGAGTACATTTGAGGAAAGAGACAATGGGAAAGCTCAAAATCAAATGTCAGAACAAGATGAGGTGTTAACTGTGGATCAGACCATCAACTGCTCATATGCAGGTTCAAATTGAAACTAAAGAAAATTAGAATAAATGTAGGAGAGTGAGAGATGACCATGAGTATATCCCACCTGAGTTCAGAGACCACCTCAAGAGCAGATTTAAAGTGCTAGACACTAAAGATGGAAGACTAGACCAGTTGTGGCATTCACAAAAACAAAAGATTATTTAAAATACAGGAAAAAAGAAGACCAAATTACACGTCAAAAGAGACTCTGAAACTTGCCTTTGAGTGTCTAACAGCTAAAGTAAAAGGAAGACATGATGAAGTGAAAGAACTAAACCGAAGATTTCAAAGGGCAGCTTGAGAAGACAAAATAAGATATTATAATGACATATGCAAAAAACTGGAGATAGAAAATCAAAAGGGAAGAACTCTGTTATTCTCAAGCTTAAATAATTAAGGAATTGAAGAAAAAAATTCAGGCCTCTGGTGGCAAGAGTGAAGGATTCAAAAAGGAAAATATTAAATGATGCAGAAAACATCAGAAGGTGGAATGATTACACAGAGTCATTATATTAAAAAGAATTGGTGTATGGCCAACCATTTCAAGAGGCTGCATATGATCAGGAACAAGTGGTACTGAAGGAAGAAGTAGGAGTTGCCTTGGAGGAACTGGCAAAACACAAGACTCCAGGAATTGATGGAATACCAATTGAAATGTTTTAACAAACAGATGAAGCACTGGAGATGCTAACATGTTTATGCCAAGCAATCTGGAAAATGGCTATTTTGGCAATTGACTGCAAGAGATCCATATTTGTGCCCATTCCCAATAAATGGGATACAAATGAATGTGGAAACTACTGAACAATATCATTAATATCAAAAGCAAGCAAAATTTTGCTAAAGGTCATTCAAAAGTGACTACAGCAGTATATAGACAGGGACAGTTAGAAAATCAACCTGTATTCAGAAGAGGGTGTGGAACCGGGGACACCATCAATGATGTCAAGTGAGTATTACCTATAGCAGAGAATATCAGAAAGATGTCTATATTTTATCAAATATAAAAAGGCATTTGACTGAGTAGATTGTAATAAATTATGGATAACATTGTGAAGAATGGGAATACCAGAGCACTTAGTTTTACTCAAGGAATCTGTACATGGGCCAGGAGGGAGTCCTTTGAACAGAACAAGGAAACACTGCCTGGGTGAGGTCAAGAAAGGTGTGTTTCAGGGCTGTATTCTTTCACAATACTTCTTCAATCTCTACATTGAACAAATAATCTGAGAAGCTGGACTTTATGAAGAACAATGTAGCATCATGATTGGAGGAAGACTCATTAAAAATCTGTGATATGCAAATGAAACAACTCTGCTTACTGAAAGTGAAGATTTGAAACATTTACTGATGAATACCTAAGAATTCAGGCTTCAGTATGGATTGAGCCTCAATATCAACAAAATAAAATCTTTACAACTGGGTCAATAAGCAAATTCGTGATAAGTGGAGAAAAGGTTGACATTGTCCATGATTTTGCTTTACTCGGTTCTATGTTATCCATAATTTATTATGATCCACACAGTCAAATGCCTTTTAATATTCAATAAAATATAGACATCTTCCTGATATTCTCTACTATCAGTACTATCCACATGACATCATCATTGGTGTCCCTGGTTCCACACCCTCTTCTGAACACAAGTTGATTTTCTGACTATCCCTGTCTATATACTGCTGCAGTCGCTTTTGAATGATCTTTAGCAACATTTTGAGTTCAATAGTTTCCACATTCCATTGGATCCCATTTCTTGAGAATGGGCACAAATATGGATCTTTTGCAGTCAGTTGCCTAAGTAGATATTTTCCAAAGAAAGATAACCTGGGAATACCAAACACTGTAGGTTTGGACCTGGCAGCCCACTCCTGACATGATCAGTCATTGAAAACTCTTTGTAATTGCAGAGAAGCACTGACAATAGTGCTGGGCATGGCACAATGTGAGGTAATGTTTCATCTGTTGTATGTAGCCTCTCTATACATTGGACCCAATGCAAAGGCACCTAAGAATAACAAGAACAAATTGGGTTTTACATAAATGTACAAGGAATACAAAGAGGACCAATTTAAAAGTTAAGAACATTGAACATTTACATTTTGTTCTTTTATATGTTATGTTTATAATATTCTACATATTAAAACAGGAAAAATATCTATAGTGATAAATTCTAAATTATTCAAGCTCATAGGTCCATTCTGTTAGAAGGCTCTGTTCCAGCAATTGAAATTTGATTTGATTCCATTAAAATCATTCTTTAAATCACAATTTTGTATAAGTTCTATCATGAGGAATTAGGATTTACTTATCTTTTCCATTGTCCCACAGACTTCCAAAAATATATTTCAGTGGTTAACTATATATGGTTAACTATTTATTTATATAAGCAATGGTAACTATTTATTTATATATGGTTATTTTATTACATATACATCATTTTATATATCAAATGTCCTTATTATGTGTTCCATTAAAATTAAGATGTATTTCTTTAAAAAATATTTTCTGGAATAATAATATTAAGTTAAAAGAGAGGTCATATCCTTATTAAGAGGCTAGAATACAGTATAGTATCTTCTGAGATGGTTGTAGAAAACCAATTTAATATTCCATGTCTCAGTTTGCACACATTTTTTCTTGGGAAATCTGCTTAACTTTTTCTTTCCTTTTAAACACAGTTATCAGGGGTGATTTCTCTGGCATATGCACAAATGATCTTCATTAACTTACCTCCTATCCTTAATTTCTTTATTTTTCCAATTGGATAAAAGGATCTATTTGGCAAGAATAATGTAGGATTAAAGCAGACACTATATATATATATATATATATATATATATATATATATATATATATATATATATATTAAAAGCAATACTTGTTATATAAAGAAGACAGAAAACATGCGAGGACATCCTTATTAGTATTTGTAGTCGCTTAAATATACATGTCCTAAAATAGGAGGATTTCTTTGGTGGACAGTCAAGACTTATTGAATGTCACATGTGGTAGTCACTATGATGGCCTTGGGCTAACAAAGATGAAAAAATGTAGCTCTTATGCTCAAATAATTGACATGAAAGTTTGAAAAACAAAGTGATACAATAAAGAAAATCTTCATGTGTATTTAGATGTTTAGAAACCATGAGCTCTGTCTAGTTACTGAAGAAAATTGTTCCCAAATACTACAAGATTAACATGGACACTTTGCAAAGGAATTTTATTTCTTCTCCTTCTATGTAAGTCTTCAAAACCATATACAAGTCGTCTATCACTAGCTAAATGCCCACATGGTCCCTGACACAGTAGGTCTTACTCCAAAGGGTAGGCCATGGAGGGCAGAGAAGATTCCTGTGAACAAAGACACTCAAATTTACATGACCAAGACTCAGACTGAGAAACTCATTTACTTTAACATCTCCTTTTCCTTCTCTCTTTCAACAAGTAATATTTTCTATTGTATCCCATTCTATCCCATTCTATTCTAGTCTACGATTTCCATTAAAAAAGTTCTGATTTCTATCATTATATACATTTTTACTCTTTAATGATAGAAGTCTCACATTTTGAAAATATTTACTATAGAGATTACTAACATGAGATTTATTAAGGTAACTAATTCCATGTCTTTTGCCTTAGTTCAAAACAGGTTCCATTTTGTTATAAAACAGTGTAGTGTTTCTTTCTTTCATCGAGTGTATCAAAGTTCCTGTTGAACAGCAATGATTCAATCACCAGGTCACTAGATGCCAATAGAAGAAATCTTAGATTTCTGGAAACTTTTTATGAGATAAAATTACAAGTATTAGAATGAAAGCTAATTGAGGATAATATCAGCCTCTCTTTACCTGAAAAGAGATAAGTAAAAATTAGGACAATATTTTAATGCAAGTTTGACTCAGTGCTTTTAGAAATAACCCACATGTACATTGGCCTACATTAGAGATTTAAGGATATTAATCAAGTGGATGCTCAAGTTTGAATTATCTCAAGTAATAATCTTTTTTTTCTTTTTTTGGCAATATTGGGGATGAACCCATGGCCTCATGTTTGCTTGCTTTGCAAGTGCTGGACCACTGAGCAGTACCCCAAACCCACTTTTTTTACTTTTTTTTTTTGAGAGAGGGTCTCACTAAATTATGCACACTGCCTCTAGTCTCGAACTTGCGATCCTCCTGCCTCTGCATCCCAAACCACTGGGATGACAGGCATATGCCACTGCACCCACATTCAAGTAGTGAACTTAACATAGCTTCATCTTCATAGAATGCTTTGTAGTTCATACAGTACTTTAAGATTCATATTATCTTATGGATGTTATCAATTGTATTATGAAGATATTTACAAATTTTACAAAGACATTAAGTTATACCTTTGCAAAAGAGAATTGGTAGGTTACTAGTATTCAGTAGTAAGTTTCTCCCAAATGGACCAGGCCATTTTGGGGGAAATTTTCCTAACTTTAGTAGTTGGTCTGGGTTGCTTATGAATCAGTAATAAAGTGACCAGTTTCTCCACATAGTGGGATGTCACAGAAAGTATCATGACTCAAAGAGGGAAATCCAGGGATTCTCTACCCAGAGGATGGAATCCCTCACTGCTTGTACCCAAAGTATGATATAATTTCTCTGACAAGAATGACAGAGAGAGAAATCTTAGCTGGAATTCTACTACTGGTATTCAGTCACCTTGCAGAAAGAATCTTGGTAGTCTTTGTGAAATTGGTAGCTACCTGAAAAGGTCCTGAGGAAAGAGCATAAGATTTAGATTGCAAAGGAAGCCTGAAGGAGAAATACTGAAGCTAAGGGAGCCCCCAAGCATATGAGTGAAGTTTCCAGAAGAGCAGCCATGAGGTTAGATATTAGCACATTTGGTTTTGATGAATGGTTCTTTAAGAAGTGGGCTAGGGCCAAGTGTATCATCTTCTGTTTTAAGCCTTTATGTCTTATTAGTGGTTATGACATCTAGATATGATGATTAAATGAATTTGTAATTAGTTAAATCACTATCAGGAATATGTCATGTTCATTAATATTTACTTCAGTTTTCTAGAAACTGGCTTCGAGGAAGGCCTGTTTACATGTCATTAAACTTGTAAAATACTTTGTTTTTAGAAAATATATTTTACATTTTCAAAGGAATCATTTAACATAATTTTAGCTGTTAATGCTGAAAGCTTTAAATTAAAATATGTGCCAGGACTAAGCATCAAATGAAACCAAAGGGAAATGTATGTCTAAAAAAGTAGTCCTTCAAAATACTCTAATAACATGGTTTTATCACTATAATTTAAACTAATTGACACTGAACTTTCTTGAAACACTTTTGAAAATACCACATGTATTCAAAGGAACTGTGGGAAGCTGAAGGAATTAAAAGTCCACAGTATTTGGTCTTAAGATCCATAGAATATAATTAAGGAAATAAAAGATATGCAGATAGAACCACAAAGCAAGTGAGTCAGAAAGGACTTCTACATCAATCAATAAGTCAAAAACACTTTAGCATTATGTGTCAGTCACAAGCCAAGTGGCCACAGTAATCTTACACCCAAAGGACATTACCAGCCTAGTTCTAGATCAATAATAATCCAAAGTGATGAACTGGGTGCTGATTTTAGTTAGACTTGCAGACACAGACCCTCACTTGTCTGTCAGATTGTCATGTGGTGGGGGCTTGTGTGTTGCTGTAATGCTGAAAGCTATGCCACTAGTATTAGAGATACCAGCAGGGGCACCCATGTTAGAAAGGTTTCAGCTGAGTTTCTAGATTAAGACAGACTAGGAAGAAAAAGTGGTCAGCCTACTCCCAAAACAAGTAACCATTAAAAACTTATGAATAACAGAGAAGCACTGTCAAATATAGTGCTCTAAAATGAGCCCCCTAGACTGGAAGACATTCAAGAAATGACTAGGGTTTGAAACATAGCCTCTTCAAAAGTAAAGTCGACCTTAATGAGTGGAATGGAGTAAAGCCCATGGGACCTCCTTTTGCTGATATGACATGACTCAAAATGAGAAGGAACAACTGTAAACACCCATTAATAATTGGAACATGGAATGTATGTGCTATGAATCTCGAAAAATTAGAAATCATCAAAAGGGAAGTAGAGTGCATAAACATCAGCATTCTAGTCATCAGTGAGTTAAAATGGACTGATATGGGCTATTGGGAAAAAGATAATCATCTGATCTTCTAGGGTTTGAATGATAAAGAAAAATGAGGTTGCATCCATCATCAAAAAGGACCTTTTAAGATGTGTCCTGAAGCACAATGCTGTTAGTAATAGAATAATATCCACATGTCTACAAGGAAGGTTGGGCTGGGGTTTAGCTCAGTTGGTAGAGTGCAGCTCCATACTTTCTGAGTACTTGGCTTCAATCCCAAGCACCTCAAAAATAGGAGAAGGATGTGGCAGGCCATTTACAAAACAATCCCAAAACAATCAACCATTGAAAATCCTATGAGGTTCACTGTGAGGCAGACATGACTTGAGAGGACCTAACAATAAGAAGAAGGAGGGCCAGTTAATATAACTATTATTCAAACTTATAAGGCTACCAGTAAGGCCACAAAGGAAGAAAGGGAATATTTTTATCAGCTTCTGTAATATGAAATTGATTGAACATAGAATAGGAAGCACTGATAATTATTGGTGACTGGAATGCAAATTTGGAAAGAAAGAAGAAAGCTTGGTAGTTAGAAAATAGAGCATTGGTGATATAAATGATGATGGAGATCCCATAATAGAATTTTGTCAGACAAATGAGCTATTTTTAGAAAATATAATTTTTCACCAAAATAAATGACAACTATACACATGGAATATACCAGACCTAACAACTGGAACCAAAATGACTACATTTTTTTTGGAAAGAGATGATGGTAAGATCAATATTAAAATTCAAAAAAAGACCAGGGCTGATTGCTTATCCAGCCAGCAACTACTCATATGAAAGCTCAAATTGAAACTGAAGAAAATTAGAACGAGTGTACTGGAGCCAATGTATGAACTCGAGGATATCCCATCTGAGGTCAGAGATGATCTCCAGAACAGATGTGATGCATTAGACACTAATGATTAAAAATTATATGAGCTGTGGCATGACATCAAAGATATCATTCATGAGGAAAGCAAATAGTTATTGAAGAGACAGAAGAAAGAGAAGACCAAGTTACATGTCAAAAGAGACTCTGAAACTTCCCTTAAATATTGAACCACTAAAGGGAAGACATGTGTAAGTCAAAAAACTAAAGAGAATATTTCAAAAGGCAGCTGAAGACAAAATCAAGTATTCTAACGACATTTGCAAAGAGCTGGAGATAGGAAACCAAAAGAGAAGAACACACTCTGTTTTTCTCAAGCTTAAGGAATTAAAGAAAAAAAAATCATGCCTCGAGTAGCAATAGTGAATGATTCTACAGGAAAAATACTGAACTACACAGGAAATATCAAAAGAAGATGGAAAGAATTCACAGAGTCATTCTTCCAAAAAGAATTAGTGGATGATCAGCCATCTCCAGAGGTTACATATAATGAGGAATCAATGGTACTGAAGCATGAAGTGGAAGCTGCCTTGAAGGAATTGGCAAAACCAAGACTCTAGGAATTGATGGAATACCAATTGAGATGTTTCAACAAACAGATGCAGCCCTGGAGGAGATAAGTTGTTTGTGCCAAGATATTTGGAAAAGAGCTACCTGACTACCTGGTTGAAACAGATCTTATTTCATGCCTATTTTCAAGAAAGGTTATACAACTGAATGAAGAAATTATCAAACATTATCATTAATATCATGCACAAGCAAAATTTTGCTAAAGATCACTAAAAAGTTACTGTAGCAGTATATTAACAGGGAACTGCTGGAAAATCAAGCCAAATTCAGAAGAGGGCATGAAACCAAGGGCATCATTACTGATCTCAGATAGATAATAGCTGAAAGCAGAGAATACCAGAAAGATGTCTATAGATGTTTTATTGACTACGGAAAGGCATTTCACTGTGTGGATAACAAATTATGGATAACATTTTGAGGAATGGAAATACCAGTGCACTTAATTGTTCCCATGAGGAATCTGTACATGGATCAGATGGCAGGTTTTGAACAGAACAAGGAAACATTGTCTGCTTTAAAGTAAAAAGAGGTGTTCATCAGGACTGTGTCCTTTCACCATACCTCTTCAACCTCTATACTAAACAAATAATTCAGGAAGCTGGACTTTATGAAGAAAGATATGACTTCAGGATTGGAGGAAGACTAATAACCTGTGTTACACAGATGACACAACTTTGCTTGCTGAAAACGAAAAGGATTCAACACATTTACTAATGAAGATCAGAAAACACTCCCATCAGGGTGCATTCAGCCTCAACATCAAGAAAACAAAAGTCCTTACAACAGGTCAGTAAGCAACTTTATGATAAATGAAGAAAAGATTGTAGTTGTCCAAGATTTTAGTTTGCTTGGTTCTTCAATCAACACCCACGGAAGGATCAGTCAAGAAATCAAAAGATGCATTGCATTGGAAAAAGCTATTGCAAAAGACCTCTTCAAAATGTTGAAAGTAAAAATGTTCACATTGAAGAAAAAGATAAGCGTGACTCATGCTGTGATATTTTCAGTCACATGATATGCCTGTGAAAGCTGGACACTGAATAAAGAAGATGAAAGAAGTATTGATGCTTTTGAATTATTGTGCTGGAGACAAATTTTGAATATATCATGGGCTGCCAAAAGAACCAACAGATCCATCCTAAAATAAATGTAACTAAGCATCTTTGTTTGCATCTTAAGCATTTTGGGCATGTTGTCAGCAGGGACCGATTTCTGGAGAAGGACATCATGTTTGAGAGCGCGGTGGGTCAATAAAAGAGGAAGACTTTCAACTAGTTGGATTGACACAGTGGCTGCAACAATGAACATAAACATAAAAAGATCATGTGTCTGGCACATTGTTGGAGAATGTTTTGTTATATTGTACATAGGGTTGCTGAGTCAAACCTGGCTCGATGGTACCTAACAATAACTAACTCACACAGATAACAAGTTTGCCATTGGATAAGCCCTTTCTTGTCTTTGGTGTTTTACCCGGCCCTTTCACATTGACTCTTCTAAATTTTAACAAAAACCAAAATGGATTCTTATAAAAAATAATAGCATTGTAATTCAAAATGGAGATTCAGAGTAGTCTTCTCGCTGCTTCCCTGTGCGCATATAAATCTCACACCTACCAACTATATGGATACTCCAAGTGAGAATATGCACAAAAATACATGCTCCCCAAGTCTACTTTGTTCCTTATTGTATAGTCAGTGTCTATACAGAGCCTCCTTCCAATCTATGCTCCCAATGCTTGTGCTGAATGAATAAAAGAAGGAATGAATTAATTAATTAATGAAGATTTGCACACTTTACAATGTTTTTTCGTCCATCATTTATATCAAGTCTGTCCTTCCTATGCCAGATACTATGTTAGATGCATTTTGTATCTAATCCAATCATTCTGATAGTCTAATCAGATAATCATAAAATATTCATTTTATAATAACTTTTGTTGTTAGGTGCTATCAAGTTGAATGTGACTCAGTAACTCTGTGTACAAAAGAATGAAGCACTATCCAACACTGGGCCAAGCACATTATCTTTTTGTGTTTGAGCCTATTAAAGTAGCCATTATGTTTCTTCTCATTTTGAGTCATGCCACATCAGCAAATGAGGTGCCAGGAGCTTTACTCCTTTCCTGTAGTTAAGTTGACTCTACTTTGAGGAAGCAACTCTTCCCTAGTCATTTCTCTAGTCATTTCTTGAATGCTTTCCAGCCTGGGGTCTCAGTTCCCAGCATTATATCTGACAGTGCTTCTCTGCTATTCATAGAGTTTTTCAATGGCTATTGTTTCAGTAGGGGGCTGCGGGGTCCTTCTCCCTAGTCTATCTTAGTCTGGATATTCAACTAAAACCTGTCTACGAAGGGTGGCCTTGCTGGTATCTGAAATACTAGTGGCACAGCTACATGCAAGCCCCCACAGCATGACAAGCTGACAGACACGTGAGGGAATTACAAAGTATTCCATATATGGAGGCCTGTTCGACTTCTTTCTAGGCAATAACCACGTTAGTCTCTGTAGCAAATTATAAGAGTGGAATAAAACAATGTTACCTTCTCTAAGAGTTCAGGTAATATCATTCTTCCCCATAAAGACATTCAGTGGTTTCCCAATGAAAATAATAATAGTCAATATTTATTGATAACTCAATATTAAGACACCTGATACATACTTTACTTTAGAAAACAAAAATGTGCCCCAAATTGGGCTTGCATTCATTCACTGATTCATTCGTCATTCATTCACTGAGTATTTGTTAAGCTCTGTGTTTCAATGATTTGTGTACTTGTCATCTGATATATGTTGACTGATGTAATTTTTAATCTGAAAAAAGTTTTAACATTTTAAATTGGAGAGATTACTATACCTTGTTTCTGTCATTTTTTTCTTGAATCAGTTTAGATATGGCTGAACCATGGTAAAACTATCTAATAAATCAGTGGAGATGTTTTCTTCTCCCTTGCAATATTGTACAGAAGTATATGCTCCTTGATTCCTGCAACCAACTACTCTCTTTTAAACTGAGCACTAATGTCATCAGAACTTTACAATGGTCTTGTATTGTTTTCTGTCTTAAAATTCAACAAGTGTCTAAGTATTTACTGATTCTCCTTAGGTTGTTAGGTGCTGTTGAGTAGTGACCCTGTATACAAGAGGTGAAACACTATTGCTGGTCCTTCTCTGTTGTTTATAGGGTTTGCAATGGCTGATTGTTTTTTGGGAGTGGGTTGCCAGGTTCATGTCCCAAGCCTACAGCACCTAGTGTTCCCAGGAGGCCTCCCATCCAAGTACTAACCAGCTCCACCTTGCTTAGCTTCCGAGATCTGAGGGGATTAGATGCCACAGTGGTACGGCTGTAGATGAGGAGTTCTTGGCTCTATCAAAAATAAAGAAACGTACTGAGAGTGATCTGTGCTTTAAAAATATGATAACCTATATGAATAATGGTTATCAAATTGCATATATGAAAATTGTCACAATGAAAAGCATGTCAAAATGAATCACATTATGATGTACATCAAAATTTCTAATAAAAAACTATGAATAGCAAAAAAATATGAATGAGATAATAATTGTGAAAGAAGACAATTGGTACATACCAATTGTGTTTATGTAAAGAAAAACTGCAGGTTAAGATGCCATTTGAAATATGATTGACTAAGTCCTTATGTGTGGTTCTCTTTTTTTCATTTATATAAACTTCCTGGCTGTTTGGCTATGTGATCTTATCTTTTACTAAATTCTCACATGGTTATGTAGGTGTTAAAAGACATTTAAAAATGATGTTTCTGTGGACACTGAGCTGATAATTTTTGAAGCCAGAACTCAAGCTTAGCTCAGTGTAAACCCAAAATCTGATAACCTATGATTAGGTCCAGGCTACTTTTGCCAATGCATTTGTTACTCTAAATTGCTTACTGCCTTCCCTTTATTCTGTGATTTTATTTACCTTTGCTTTTAATAGGACCGTTGCTCTTTTTAAAAAAATATGGTGAAATTCTAGGCTCTGTCCAACTTTTTTCTTACCTGACTCTCGGAAGTAGTTCTCTGCTCAGTGAGAGTGGTACCCAGATTATGCTGATATTTTTTTTTTTTGAACCACGGCCTAATATTTGAGGTATGAATTTTATTAAATTAGAAAGTCTGCTTGTGATGGATTTTCGAAATTTTAATACAGCAACTAGCCCTGATTTAGTATTATTATTATTATTATTATTATTATTATTATATACCAGGTACTACATTTAAATTTTATTGCATTGTTCTTAACATAATTAGGGAGGGACACCTGAATGAAATATATTTTAAATAATGATTTGGGCAATACTGATCTCCTTTCTAACTTTATGGTTATAAGCATATCTAGAAGCACTAGAATATGATAATCATTTTACAAATAATCTTCTATTTCTTTGAGAAATGATTGATGATATTCTGATATAGAGAAAGATTGGTATTACACTGGTAACAGGTTATCAATGGCAAATAAATTATTGCAAGAGTAAGTCAATATTGAAACATACAGATTAGCATTACTAGTTTAGCACTGATGAGAAGGTCAAAAATATTTGTACCATTTTGCTAATTCTTTCAACCTTTCACAAAAGGAATGAGGATTCGGTAGGTATATTCAGTGTGATGCCTTTTTGAGAGGTTCTACAATTGTTTTTTCCTTTGAAATCATGTTGCTAAGCAACACTGTGCTCTGGTATGTTTCTTTCTAAAGCTGTATATGAGAACAGTATTTTTTTTCACTTGTAATTAGTGGAATCTCTTGAGAAAAAAACCACAACACAGCCACTAAGTGATGCTTTGTAGATTGCATTGAATTTAATAATAGATGAGTATTCCACTTGACCCCAAAAATACCCAGGTGATTGCCAACAGGGACATTTCCAGGATACAAGTGGGATATGATTTATGACGTGACTCAGAAAGAACATCAGTTGCCGTTCTTCATTATGTTGCCTGACGTGTACAAAATACTCACCTTACAAAGGCTGTGTTTGGCAAGGCACATAGAAAAACATGTTTTCTGTTATTGAGACACAACTTCTATTCCCACAAGTTCAAGTGTCAAACATCAACTTGTTGACAGATCTTTTGGTCTAGAATGTTGGTATACCACACACTAAAACTCTGACATGATTTCTTGACAAAGAATTAAAATAGGTTTTTGTGTTCAATTTGTATTTATCATGAGTTCTGAAATTGCTAAACACACACACACACACACACACACACAACAAAGGCACACACACATTTCTATTTCTTTGTCTTTTTATTGACTAAGGCAAAAAGTCTACAATGGTACCTTCTTTACATCAAAGTCCATGTTACAGTAGTTTGAAAAGGTCTGTACTTTTCAATTTCCAAAAAGAAATTTTTTTTCCTAATTAAGAACTTTTTAAAGCCATTCAACAGTATATTCTAGGACTTTTTTTCATATGCCTTTAGACATTTCTGATTTGTCACTGATTTTAATGAGAATTGTTCTTGGTAAGATCTAAAAGTGGGGTACGACCACACAAAGAATGTAAGTCACAGAAAACTAGGTCATACTCATCCTAATCTCCAGTTGTTTCAACCTCAGCTGAAATGTCAGCCTTCATAGAACAAAGACTTTAGGCTTAGAAATAATGAATAAAAAGTTTGAAAACTTTTATTCCAATCTTAAAATGGCTTTCACTGGGCCTATAAATGAGAATTAAAGGAGAAACTCTATGATAACTCCACGTTTGGGGGCCCCAGAACAATATTAAGAAAGATCAGGAGCAGCCTTGACAAGTGGCCCTAAGAAAGATGAAGTGAGGAAAGAGAGGGAACAGAAGCATTATGAAAATGTTTAAGAGATGTGAGAGAGAAATTGTATTTCGCCCCCTGGTGTACAGAAGATGCCACTGCAGCCTGTTATCAAAAAGAAACAGGTCTATAAATAACATCTATTTCAGAGATTTCCGGAGGATCTTGAATTGGAAAGAAATTATGCAAGTTCTTTCAACGATTATGTTTTTCCCCTCACGTATTTATTTCTTTAAAAAAATTGCATAATTAACACTTTATTATATTACCTCTTCTGCTTAGTCATCCCATGTCTAGTAATGACCAACTTCTTTTTTGCATAGAGAAGGTGGCCTGTAGATATACGTGATATTGCATATTAGGAAATATGTTCTCTGAAGAGGAAACTGTTTCTTCCTTCCTTCAGAACTTACCCTCCGCTTGGACTTTTTTGTTCAACTTCTTGAATCATAGTCTACGTTCATTGAAATTCCTCCCTGGGAATCTTATGACAAAATCATCTTCCTTGAAATTTAGCAGAAAGAGTGTGAGCCATGATATGTCCCACGATGAAAAATAGAAGGGCAAAAGGAGAATGAGAGAAGATTAACAGTCACTTGCTTACTCAACTCCTCTTCCTTAACCGTATGTCAATACTCTGGGCCTTATTATTATAGAACTGAAGCTTATAAAATTTTCCTCTACATGATACTTCTATCCATTTTTTCCACTTAGAATTATGGCTGTTGTTTAGCAGCTACCTACAAAGTATCATGTATACCTATTCCATCTAGAAATGTTGTTGTTGTTGTTAGGTGCCGTCAAGTCGGTAGCCGACTCATAGCGACCCTCATAGGGTTTTCAATGGCAGACTGTTTCGGGATTGCCTTGGGAGTGGATTGCCAGGCCCTTCTCCCATATTTGCGGTGCTGGCAATTGAACTCGGGACCTCAGAGACTGCAGCGCAGCGCTCTACCAACTGAGCTAAATCCCACCCCCCATCTAGAAATAGATACACTAAAAAGAAAACCCAAAGAATTTTTTTTTTTTTTTTTTACAATTGGTTTATACTCAAACCTTATTGGTTTTCCTAGGTATGTGCTATGCCTGCAGCCTTAGCACTGTGGCATCCAATCCCATCAGATCTAGGACGCTAAGCAGGGTTGGCCCTGGTTAGTCCTTGGATGGGAGACCGCCTGGCAACAGCAGGTGCTGTAGGCTTGGAAGACGGATCAGCAACTCCCCAAAAACAATACCCCACTGAAAACCCTATGAATAGCAGAGAAGCACTGACTATAGTGTTTCGCCAGTTGTATGCAGGGTTTCTATGAGTCGGAAACTGACTCAAGGGCACCTAACTACAACCACTTCTAAGGCACGACTAGCTAATCTCATTTCTCTTCTTTACAACCATATTTTTCTCTCTATTAATAATGTTCTTTTATAGGATTTTTATGATTTTAATATGAAATGTTCCCTCATAGGTCTATGTGTTGTATACTTGGTCCCCAGCTGCTAGTGGTATCTTGAGAGGTGGTAACCGATAGGAAGTGGGGCTTACTTGAAGAAAATTGATCACTGGGACATGCCATTGGGGGCTATAGCTTGCCCTACCCCCTTCCTTTATTCCCTTTTCTCTGCTTCCTGCCTGTCATAATGTGAGCCGCTCTACTCTGCCCTGCTCTCCCACCATGATGGATTGTAACCTCTGAATCAATGAGCCAAAAGAAATTCTTTCTCTTTTCAGTTGTTCTCTTGGTTATATTGGTCACAGCTACAAGAAAGTAACAGATATCACCACAGTACATTTTAAAGTCAGCCATGGAATGTCCAGGACTTTTCACTCAAAAGTAGAAATAGCAAAGCAGAGAAGAATTGCATCAAAGAAGAGAACTGACAGATTTATACAAAATTTTGCTTAGGCCCAGACATTTATACAAATTTCCAAGACCTAGCAATGGTCTTTTGAAATGTGAAAAATAACATTGCTAGAATAAGAGTTTGTTCAATTTACCTGAATCTGGTTTTTAAATGCTAGCTGAAAAATGAATGCTGCAATTAATTCCCAGTTAGCAATCCAGTATACATGAGAAGCTCCAAAAGTCTTTCAAACTTTATATGACAAAGTGAAAGCAATTTGACAAAGTATCTCCTCTGTTGTTTCTGTATTTCTCATTTTGGTCTATTGAGACTTGATTCTTTCTTTTCTTTGTTGTTGTTGTTGTTGTTGGGTGCCGTCAAGTTGTATCGAACTCATAGTGACCCTCATAGGGTTTTCAATGGCAGATTGTTTCAGGGTTGCCTTGGGAGTGGGTTACCACGTCCTTCTACCATTTTTACGGTGCTGGGAATCAAACGTGGGACCTCAGAGACTGCAGAGCAGTGCTCTACCAACTGAGCTAAATCCCAGCCCTTCTTTTCTTTAGAGACTCAAAAACAAAAACAGGAGGAGATATGCCAGAAACGATGCCTTCAAAATTTCAGTGACACTAGCTGATAACACTCAAGCTGAAACAATTGAAGTTACCACTTTATATACTCATTCTAAAAGCACTTTCATTATTATTTTTCTCCTCCTTGTAGGTTAAATTCTCAAAAGTCTTATGACCACTGTACTTCCTTCTGATAAGAAATATATTCCTTTTAATATTAGTGGAGGCAAAGATAAACTCCAATCTATTAAATATCCTACAAGGATGGTCCTCACATATGGAAAGGAAGTTCAAATTCAATTATAAGTACACACATATCATTATTCATATACAGATACATGCTTGGTATTTACAAAAAAGGGGGAATATTTTTGAGACTTGTAGCTTCTGTCCAATCTAATTCAAGAATGCCTTGTAGATTTGATATATATCCTTTTTCTTTTTCCAGTACTTGTTTTTTCTGGTACTTGGTCTTGTGCATGCTAGGCAAGTGCTCTACCACTGAGTTGAACATCCAGGTCCCCCATCCCCTCCCTACCTTTTTATTATTTTGAGATAAGATCTTGCTAAGTTGTGTAGGCTGCCTCATCCTTGAACTTGTAATTCTACTGTCTCCTCCTCCTGAGCTGCTGGAATTACAAATGTGTACCAGGTGCCCAGTTTAATTTGGCATATTTCTCCATCACCCCATTTTAATTAGGACAAACACTGCAGGAAAAATTGGGGAAGGCAAATATGTTAAAAACAATTTTTGCTTTAGTAAAATCAGTATTTGATGAAAAGTTTCAAGGAAAGAATGGGAAATTTGGGTAAAGGAAATAAGGTAAAGTGATCTAAATGGTGTATAATGAGGAAATAAATAGGACAAGTAAAATTTAGTGAGTTCAAGGGTTATTTGTGATAGCTATGGTTTTCTGAAGACAAGAAATTTAATAAGTTTCGTGAAGCGACCTTTGCTTCCCCTTCCTTGTCATATACATAAATGTATGAGATGAGAAGGGAATGTATAGTGTGGAATTGCATGATTAAGTGGTAGAAGTTTTATTATATTCAAGTGGATTGATAACAAGTGACTAAATTTGAGGTTAATTAGACTAATTGCTGACCATTATAGCTCATAAACTCATCAGTGCAAGGCACCATGGTACATACCTATAATCCCAGCTGCTCAGGCAACTGCGGCAGGAAGTTCTAGGCCAGAGGCAGCCTGTACAATTTGAGACTATTCCTCAAAATAAAAAATAAAAAAGGTCTGGAACTGTGGCTCAGTGGTGGAATGGTTGCGTAGCATGTGTAAGGCAACCCACAGGACTATAACAAAGCAAAACAAAACAATACAAAGCAAAAAGTCATCAGAAAACATATGTTAACTTGTTTTATTTGTAGTAATAAAGTTTAATTCATGAAGGAAAATAAGCCTTAAAAGGAAAAATCAGTTAATCCAAGTTATTTCAAGTCATGAATTTAAATGCCCCCTAGATTCTGCAATAAACACTGAAGAGGAGTTCTTTTTTATGGAGATATGTATTTGGCTTGAAAGTTGTAGCATTTTCCTTATAGATTTTATAAATCTCCTATGATGTAAGTACTGTTGTTGTTACTGTGTGCCGTTGAGTCGGTATCTGACTCATAGTGACTCTCACAGGGTTTTCAATGGCTGACTGTTTCAGGATTGCCTTGGAAGTGGATTGCCAGGCCCTTCTCCCATTTTTTGCGGTGCTGGGAATTGAACTTGGGACCACAGAGACTGCAGCACAGCACTCTACCAACTGAGCTAAATCACAGCCCTGATGTAAGTACTAGACACAGGTAATCTACATTACAAAAAATCCTGTACGATAAAATTGACCCTTAAAAAGATGTATTTGGTGTAAAAAGCATATATTATGCAATAATACAATAATAAGATTGAAAGCAAAATGTGTAGAGAAAAATAATGTCTCACCTGATTATTATGAAAGATAAACTGAATAATGCAGTCAAGACCAAGTAAATGCCAAAAAGTAACTTCATGAGCAACTTGAGTTGTGGATAAAACTGACTTTCTAAGTTGAAAATTGTTGTTGTTAGGTGCCATTGAGTAGGGTCTGACTCATAGTGACCCTACATACAACAGATCAAAACACTCCCCAACACTGTGCCATGGACACAATTTATTTTTATGTTTAAGCCCATTGTTGTAGCAACTGTGTCAACCCATCTAGTGGAGGGCCTTTGTTTTTTTCCCTGATCCACCTCTCTCCCAAATATGATGTCCTCCTCCAGGGATTTGTTCCTCCTGACAACATGTCCAAAACTTATAAGACACAGTCTAGTCATTCTTGCTTCCAAGGAACAGTCTGTTTGCACTGCTAGAATGGATCTGATAATTCTTTAGGCAGTCCCTGGTATATTCAATATCTGTCTCCAGCACCACAATAAAAAAGCATCAATTCTTCTGTCTCCCTTATACAAGCATATGATGCAACTGAAATACCATGGCATGAGTCAGGCACACCTTTTTCTTCAATGTGACATGTTTACTGTCCAACATTTTAAAGAGGTCTTTTGCAACAGCTTTTCCCAGTATAGTGTATCTTCTGATTTCTTGACTGCTGTTTCCATAGGTGATTTTAGAACCAAGTAAAGCAAAATCATAGACACTTCCATTTATCATGAAGTTGCTTACTGACCCATTGTAAGGATTTTTTCTTGATGTTGAGGCACAATGCATACTGAAGGCTACATTCTTTGATATTCACCAGTAAATATTTCAAATTCTCTTCACTTTCAGCAAGCAGAGTTGTATTATCTGCGTAATGCAGGTTGTTAATGAATCTTCCTCAAATCATGATGCCACATTCTTCTTCATGAAGCCCATTTTCTTGGATTATTTGTTCAGCATAGATATTGAAGAAGTATAGTGAAAGAATACAACCCTGTCTGAGATCTCTTTACTAACTTTAAACCAGGTTGTATATGACACCATAAACTTGATTATTTTCTACTATGAAAACTTTATTGAGATTAGGTTGTCATTTCATATTCTAAATCTTTTGTTATAAATACAGTTTTTTCCCCTTTTTGCAAGAGATTGAATCTTTCATACATCAAAAATATTGGAGAAAAATTCAGAATAAACTACTATTTGCCTACATGTTGCAAAGTCAGTTTATTTTATTGTTTTCTTAGACTGATTTGTCTTCATTGATACAGGCTTAGTTCTAAAATAGGTTCCTTATACTGTTTTTGAGTACAAGTTATATTTTTAATTTGAGGGGCTAAAATATTGTATTTGTGTGTTTCCTACAACTTGAAATATTAAAACAACTCCTATGCCTTAAAGTTCCTGGTCTGCCAATGATCAGTATGGGTCCACATGATGGGACAAAGGTAATACTCAAGAAATGTGTAATATGAGAATCTTGTTAATGGATATTGAGTTGGGTACTGAGAATATACTGGGGGTGCCAAAAATGCATACACATTTTAGGAGATGTCATCTATGTATTACTTTTCAAAGCTGAATTGAATTGGGGTAGCAAGGTGTAGTATGACGTCCACTTAAAAGATGTTGTTGATCAACTGAATGCTAGTGCCACCATGCAGCAGCCGTGACAAAGAAGTTTTCATTTCAAGATGTGTATGTGTTTTTTTGGCACCATCTGTATATCATCAGTGACAAGACCAAGGCCAAACATTATTTTTGCCCTATCAATAAAAGTTGTCATCTCCACCGGGAATATGAATGGTGATTTAAACCAGTGAGATCATAGTACCCAACCCAAAGTTTCTGTGGAAGCCCAGATCACCCTTGTCTGTTTCTTACTCCCTATTATAGCTATTCATTCATTTAGTTAGTTCATGATGTGTTACTTGGGCTTAAATGTCTCTTTATACAGTGAATTTATAAACCCTCAGAAGTTGGGCTGGTAAAGCCTAAAGCCTTTACATTACAAAAGCACTTGAGCCCCCAAAACCCTTTAATATTCTCTCCGTCCCAATAAGGGAGGGCCTCCTGTGTATTAACATGTTTTAATTTAGTGTACCTTCAATCACTTTTGTGCCTATTAGTGGTAATTTTTTCATCCTCAAAGCCTTGGCTTTTATCTGATCCTCACTGAAATTCCCATAAATGTATTCCATGACATGAGGTAATACTGCATTTCAAAAGGTTGTTTTGGTTTACTAATTACACATGACTACTTCTGACATTTCCTGTAAGAAGATATTTCATGTAAGCCTTATGATCTGCTCACCATTATTCAAAACCAACCTCCATTAAATGGTTAACCACTTCAACTAAGTCCTTAGGACAGACAATCCCTCATCCTGGCCATAATAATAATAACAGTAAGGGTTTATTAAAACTTATTATCCACCAGGGACTTTAGATATATTAATTCACTGAACACAATCACCTTGTGGCCTACATACTATTATTATGCTCATTTTATAGGTGGTGCAGAAAACTTAGGTAATGAGTTATTCAAAGACACCATAGCTATTAAGTGCCCACGGTTGGATTTGAACTTATATAAGCTGACTCCAGTGACTGTGTTTTTGCATTTAGCTGCACTACTTATTTATAGTACCCCTGTGAAAGGGAATATAATAGATACCTCCTGCTGGCCTTTGACATAACACACGTAAATCACCTAAAAGCTTGGAGCACAATTTCGATAGAGGTGGTTTATCTTTTTGGACGTCTTGTTTAAAAAGAAGTACTCATTCCCTTTTCATTTCTACCTCTCACTCCTGTCATAACCAGCTTCAAGAGGCCAGTTACCATACAACGTCTTCTGGAAAGCAGTAT
Organism: Pedetes capensis; assembly: GCA_007922755.1. Classification (NCBI taxonomy): domain Eukaryota; kingdom Metazoa; phylum Chordata; class Mammalia; order Rodentia; family Pedetidae; genus Pedetes; species Pedetes capensis. Next base: position 39,435 of record VMDO01018225.1, read on the forward strand.
GCTCAGTTTCAACCTGGGTGAACTAGTTCCTTTGACACTGTATCTCAGGGTTCAGATATGTCTCTCCATTTTTTCCTTCTCCTTTCCCTTTTCTCTTCCAGTGTTTATAAGACTGGTATTCCAGGCAAAAAGGGGAATATGTATACCATTCTTCTCTTCTCCAATCCTCAGTAAATGGAGGTATAGTTCTAACTATGGCTACATGCCTTAAACTTAAGTGCTGGATGAAGATTTGTTTCAGAGGATTTCACCTTAGCAAACAGGAGGAATTATTTTGAAGGTATAGTGAAGAAAAAAATTAAGCTTCTGTAACACTTATATCACTTAACTAAAAGGATACTTACTTTTGCTCTGAGCTAAATCTGTATAGAAAAAAACATAAGGGGTCACTCTAAATTGGCTCTGTGTCATTGACATGACTTTTTTTGAGGCTACTCAATATGTTTGGGAGAGTGGCGGGTCAATGGGAAAAAAGGAATACCTTCAATTAGATGGAATGACACAGTGACTGCAAAAAAAATTGGCTAAAACATAAAAAGATCATGGGCCTGGCACAGAGTTGAAGAGTGTTGCCATGAGTCAGACCTGACTTGATGGTATTTAAGAACCGCAACAACAATTCAGTATCTAAGCCTTGTTCTTGCTTTACAAGAAAAAAGACATATACTGGCTCTGATTTAAAAACTTGAAGAGGAATACATAATTCCTATAATTACTCTTTGTAGCAAAGTGTATGAGCCTGACTGATCAAATGCACCACCCAGTCTTGGATATTGGACAGAGTGATGGAAGTACAATAGGATGACTCAGAATTCATCTAGTATTGTTGTTGTTGTTAGGTACCGTCGAGTCGGTATCCGACTCATAGCGACCCTCATAGGGTTTTCAGTGGCTGAGTGCTTTGGGATTGCCTTGGGAGTGGATTGCCAGGTCCTTCTCCCATTTTTGCACTGCTGAGAATTGAACTTGGGGCCTCAAAGACTGCAGCGCAGTGCTCTACCCACTGAGCTAAATCCCAGCTCCTCATCTAGTATAGTGATCTCCTAAAGCAGAGAAGATATCACTAACAGTAGCCAAAGGCAGCAGTGACTGCAGTCCACTCTAATGCTAGCTAAAAGCAACAATGGTAGTAATGACAAAAATAACATCTGACTTAATTTTATTGTCACTGACAAAATAACTGACAGAAACAATTTAAGGGAGGAGAGATTTATTTTGGCTGACAGTTTCAGAGGGTTCAGTCCAATGGTTGCTTTGCTCCATGTACTTGAGTGGAACATCATGGCAATGGGAGCATGTGGCAAAAGATCTTCTTCACTTCCTTGTTGTCAGAAAGCAGAGAGGGAAAATGGGACAGGAGACCAGTTATAACCTTGAAAATCATACCCCCAGTGAACTACTTCCTCTGGGTAGGTCACAAGTCCTAGAGTTTCCAGAACTTCCTAACATTGTTCCACCTGCTGGGATCAGCCATCCAACATATGAGCCTTTGGGGGATATTGTATATTCACACCATAACAATATCCTCATGAGACTATTATTGCTAGAACAGATGTCTTGGCAACTCTTGATTCCTATACAGTTTGTCAGACTTATTTCCCAGATTTCCCACAGGCTCTTTGAGTTACTTGTATTCTCAGGAGATTTACCTTTTGCCAATGAATTCCATCTCTCTCAATCAGCAACCATACCTGATATATATTTCTTTTCACATTCTTAGCTTCTAGAATAACTGACAACTAAGAAAATGAGTTTTATGGCTTGGTATTTTTTCTGTTAACTACTTCCTCCCTTAATAAATGGTGTTATCCTAGGACATTTGGATAGATCCATGAACCAATGGAATTGATGACTGGCCTAGTGAAGAGAGCATAGGTAAGTGCCTCTTCATCATATCACTTTTGGAATAGGAGTTCTAAGAATTCATTGAATTTATGCAATTACAATCTGCCTAGAAAGAAATCCAGCTGTTTCATATGAGCTATTTAAATGTCTTTGGCCAACTATTGCAATCGATATTTTAACATAAATGATAGCATAAAAGAAATTCTTCTTAAAATGGGAACATATCAAGTTTAACAGCCATCCAGTATTACAACCACAAGAGAAATAAGAAAGTAAGACATTCAGCAGTAAGAATCTATAATAAATTTCAATGTGAATGCATCAAAGTTGGGTAAATCTAGAATTCAATGAAAAAGCTCATAACTGCACAGAAGAGAAAGATTTGCAAATATCACATTAAGAAAAAGAATGCCTATTAGGGAAAAGAGAACAAGAACTCATATAGTTAAGGATAAACTATGAATTTGTTTCGTTATTTTTATGAACAATAATGTCAGAGTAGTTTTTAGCACTGAGCTTTAGAGAATGTGAAAGTATTTCTATGGGATGAAATAAGGATATAAAGTATAGAAATGAATGAATGTATTATGATAATTTTTACAGCTAATGCATATTATTCACTCTATTTCTGACCATTGTTTTGCTTTGAAACCATCAAATCCTTTAATACTAAACAATTAGATTGGGATTATTTTCAAGTTGTAGAAAACAAAATGAGACTTGATGAGGTAAAAATGAATTGTCGAATGTCATGGGGTTGTCAAGTTGACCTGAGAGCTGAATCAATCTGCCTTAAGCTTTAGGATTTTACTCAATAAAAATGTCACCTTAGGATGTAAATGGAGTAAAGACTGAGGGAAATCCTCAATAGAAAATACTGTGATGAAGAGATGAGAAGACATGAAATAAGGACAAATTGGAGCAGAAGAAAATGGGACCTCTTTAAGGAACATATAAACGCAAAGATAAAGGTAATTCATAGCCAATGAATGAGGAAAGACAGATAAATAGATGATTAGTTTTTTGAGCGCACATTTCAATTTTGGAGCACTAGGTGAACGAAGGGGCTGGAGTTTAGCTCAGTTGGTAGAATGCTACTCCATACTCTCTGAAGACCTGGGTTCAATCCCCAGCACCACAAAAATGGGAGAAAGACGTGGCTGTCAACTCCTGAAGCAATTCTGAACCAATCAGCCATGAGTCAGACCCAACTTGATGGCATCTAAAAGAAGAAGAACAACAGGTGAATAGAAATTCTGGAAAGGTAGGGATGTAGGGAGGTAGAAAGGTTACACATGTAGAAAGAAAAATATGTTGGTTAAAACATATGGAGCGTTGCCTGTCTATATGGATACATATTTAGAATCATTCTTCTGGCAGATAAATATCAGATGATAAGAAGACAGATTGGGAGAGATGCCAGACTTAGCAAATAATAACAATA
>VMDO01018226.1:0-42737 GCA_007922755.1 Pedetes capensis
CCCCAAAAAACAAAAAAAAAAAAAAAAAAATCAAAACAAAAACAAAACAAAACCATGCATACACACTCGCACACACTTATTAAACACTTCTAGTCAGGTGCGGTGTTGCACGCCTGTAATCCTAGCGGCTTGGGGGGCGGAGACAGGAGGATCACAAGCCCGAGATCAGAGGCAGTTTGTGCAACCCAGCAAGCCCCTGTCTCAAAAAGTAAAAAATATGGGCTGGGGGCACAGCGCAGCTTTCCGCCCACTTGGTTGACCACTTGGGAGAACCAAATCCTCTTGTGGGTGGGATGATATTCAACCCCTCCAGAGAGAGTCTGTATTAGGTCTGCCATGCACGGCGATTGCGCTCGAAACTATTCTTATTGTGTCTAATTGTCCCACAAGACTGCCAGAAAAGAGCACTCTGTCCATGTGGCACTCAGCCTCCGCAGACCTCACCTTTCTCCACAGTGCAGTGGGATGATTTAGGATCCCCTCTGGTGTGTCTGGGGTCACATCAATAATTATAAACAATGATTATAATAATGATGTATTATTTACTTTAAAATTGCTCAGAGAGTAGACTTTAAGTGTTTTCACCACACATAAATAGTAATTATGTTAGGAAATGGACCTGTTAATTGGCTTGAATTCGCCATTCCACAGTGCATACATAGATCAAAATATCAGGTTGTATTCCATAAATATATATAAGTTTTACCAATTAAAAATTAATTAACTTTAAGAAAATCATATCCATGTAGAAAATGACCAGAAAAGAAACTCATCGCTAAATCTTGTTATGAGGTATGGCTACATAGTTTATAGAGTCCAGTGAAAAATAAAAATATGAAACCCTTCACTCAAAGATTAGGAAAGAAGCTGGGTGTGGTTGCACGCATCTGTATCCCAGCTACTTTGGAAGGTGAGGCAGGTAGGTTGCAGATTCCAGGCCAGAGGAAGCCAGGAAGCCTATTCAACTTAACAAGATCTCATCTACAAATAAAAAGTTGATAAAACAGTTTGGAGGTGCAGCTCAGTAGTAAAGTATATGCTTAGCATATGGGAGACCCTGGGCTCAACCACCCAGTAGGGACAAAACATATATATATATATATATATATATATATATATAGCCATTTTCTGGCATATATATATATATGGAAAGAAATGTTACTAAAATATGAACCATTTCCCTTCAACAATATTTTATTACTTATAAGATATAATAAAGGTAATCATACTGCATAAATAATAGTATGATTTATAAATAAAAAAAATTTTGGTATTAAAATCTTTACAATATAATAAATAGAATACTTTATTAATGGGATATCTTGCTTGATCATAAGATTTTTCTGACTCACCTCTTTGCAACTTTATTTATTAGGCATACAAAATGTATACAACCAACAAGTCAGTTTTCAATAAGTATAAATGAAGGTGATATCAATCACTATTGGCAAATACAGCATGATTAATTATATTTATAATTTTTAATTTTGAAAAGAATCTTTCTACGGATGCAACAGTTACTGGAGATATATAGTACATCTTGTAGACTGACAATATTGGAATAAATTTCTGGTAAATTATTTCAAAAATAATGTAAATAATTTTGAAACTCAAATTTTAGACATCTGGAGCTGACAGATCATAAAGCAGTGTTCTAAAATGATTTAACTGGTCATAAAAATTTAATATTTTATTTTTAAGCCATACTACTTTTAATTAAATTATTTATATTAAGTCATTTTAAATTCAAGTTAAATTTTATTTTTTAACATTTAAATGGTTTGTACTGCTTAATTGGGCTGGGATTTAGCTCAGTTGGTAGAGCACTGCTCTGCAGTCTCTGAGGTCCTGAGTTCAATTCCCAGCACCACAAAAATGGGAGAAGGGCCTGACAATCCACTCCCATGGCAATCCCAAAACAGTATGCCATTGAAAACCCTATGAGGGTCGCTATGAGTCAGATACGGACTCGATGGCACCTAACAACAACAACAACTACTTAATTATGTGCATTTTAATTAATTTTAATTAATAATTTAATTTTAATTCTGAATTTAATCAACATAAAAGTCTATACAAGCCAGGCACAGGGGCACACACCTGTAATCCCAGCAACTTGAGAAGCAGAGGCAGGAGGAACACAAGTTCGAGACCAGAGGCAGCCAGCACAAATTAGCAAGACCCTGACTCAAAAAAAATAAAAAATAAAAAATGGAATGAGGGTGCATCCCACTGGTAGATTACATGTGAGACCCTGCCCTAGGTTAAACCTCCAAACACCTAAAAAAATAATAATAGTAACATCTATGGTTCATTTTAGTATTTCCACTGACATTTCTGGTAATGCATAGAGCCACTGAAAGTAGTTTCATGATTAGCATATAATTCAAAATGCCTTTATATATTCTAACACCATATCTTCATTACAGGAAAAATAAGCTTGAAATTGTCTTTCTCATTAGTTATTTGTTCATCTGAAGCCTCATATGATGATATAATTATTTTCTATCTACTGCTACTACTACATTATTTAAGTTTAATTTCTATTTGTAGATGTTTGTTTTGTAAAGTTGCAATAGTTTAATGATCATAAGTCCAACTTTTGTCAACTTGACACTCAAAATGCATCATCTTCTAGGCCAGGTGTCCTGGAGCACACCTGTGATCCCAGCACTCATGAGGCTGAAGCAGGAGGATTACAAGTGTGAGGCCAACCTGGGCTCCATAGTGAGTTCAAGTCCAACCTGAGATACGTAGAGAAATCCTGTCTCAAATATCAAAACAAAACCAAAAATGGCAAAAATCCATAATATTCCACCCTTGCTTCCTCCAAAAGCTCATGTCCATCTCATAATGCAAATTGCGTTCAGTCCATCTCCATCAATACCCATTGTCTTAACATTTCCAACATTTTTTAAAATGCAAGCTTAAAATCCAAGTTTGAAATGTCCTCTGAGACTCAAGGCAAATTCTTTGTTGTGAACCTCTATAAAATCAAAAAGAAAGTTACCTATTTTCAATACACAATGGTGAATAATCTTCTATTCCTACAAGGCAGAATACAATACCAAGGATCAAGCCAAAGCACTACTAAAATCTAACAATTGTTGGGTTCTATTGAGTTAGATCCGACCCCTAGTGATCCTATGTACAACAGCATGAAACACTACCCAACGCTGTACCATGCACATGATCTTTTTATGTTTTAGCCCAATGTTGTAATCACTATATTTCTTCTCACTTTGAGTGATGCCACATCAGCAAAAGGGAGTCCCAGGGGCTTTATTCCAATACCCTCATTAGGTTGACTCTACTTTGAGTAGGCAACTCTTCTCCAGTCATTTCTCAAATGCCTTCCAGCCTGGCGGACTCATTTTCTGGCAATACATTTGACAGTTCTTCTCTGCTATTCATTTCTCTGAGTGCCTGGATGGCTGAACCTAAGAAAATACTATCTTATGTGGCCCTGTGTGGTGGGCACCCCAACAGCCTTCTATTCTCAAAGGAAAGTCTATCAGTGAATTTACAATTTTAACCATTGGATCCTGTGATGGGGTTTGGTCATTCCTAAAATGTTCTCAAGGCATTTTTCCTATTGCCCCAGTGAAATATGCCTGGCTTTTTTTAGTGGCACAGATCTCTTTAACAACCATACTCTCCTCGCTCACAATTTCTGATTTGATCCTTTTCTGGCAAAAATGCACATTTTTCAAATCCTTCTTCTCAGCTTTTTGTTCCTGAGTCTCACTATAAATCTGGCTAAAAGCAGTCAGCAATAACCATGCCACTGCCTGAGTGTTACACAGTCTTAAAGTTTATTTTGCCAAATTAATTATTCCTTCACCTTTAAACTCAGCATCCCACAAAGGTTCAGGACACTGGCAAAATGTATGCAATTCTTTTGTCAGAATTTAAAATAAATGGTCTCTAGTCCAATTTCCAATATAATCCTTCTTTCAATCTGAACCTCATAAGTAGTCTTTACTGTGCACATTTCTATCAGCATTCCAGTCTTCTGGGCTCCCACAAGAATTATCCATTAAGCACTACTTATATTATTAAAGTGTTTCTCTAGCCCATATCTCCAAGCTTTTCAAAATTCCTCCCACAAACCAATTCCAAAGGCCTTGTTGTTGTTAGGTGCTATTGAGTCGGTTCCAACTCATAGTGACCTTGTGTACAACAGAATGAAACACTCCCCCAACACTGTGCCATGTCCACCACTATGTCAGTGCCTCTCAGCTATTCATAGGGTTTTCAATGGCTGATTATTTCAAGATTGTTTCAGGAGTGGGGTGCCTGGTCCTTCTAAAATCTGTATAATCAGATTTAGTCACAGCAACAACCCCACTCCTCTGGTACCTATTTCCTGTGTCTGTTATTTTTGCCTTGCTGTGATGAAATATCTGATATGAACAACTTAAAGGTTCATGAGTTCAGAAGGTTCAGTCTATGGTAGTGTGGCCCTATGCTCTTGGGCAGAACATCATGGTGGTAGGAGCATGTGATGGTGGAACTTCTTCATAGAAGACAGGAAGAAGAAAGAGAGAAATGCTAGTGCTAATTGATTTCCTCATTTTTCCTCTTTTATTCTGTCCAGTCCTCCAGCCCATGTAATGGTGCTGCCCACATTCATGGTGGGTCTTCTCCCCACAGTTAATCCTCTCTAGAAACACCTAGAGATATACCCAGAGGTGTGTCTCACCAATCTCCTGGGTCTGAATCTAATCTAGTTGACAATGAAGATTAACCATCATGAATACTTTGGAGACCAAAGATGATGGATAGTTTGAGAACTTCCAGCACATTCATTAAGTCCCTAGTTACATGCTTAGTCAGTCGTGTTTTTATTATATTTCTTTTAAAGAGGGAGATTTTTATTTGGACAACTGAAATCAATTGTAGTGCATGGGCACTTAATATTTCATGGTGGCAATTCTGGTCATGTAAATTCAAAAATAAAATTTAAAAGTAACGTGTTACTTCTCAATAAAATTATACAGTAAGAATCATTGAGGATAATGATACTACTGTATATTCTTGAATATAATCTGCACCATTTCAACAGTTTTAGAGGGTTAAAAGATCAGAAACAGATTAGAATTTGTACGTATTAGATTCATGGTCAAAGCTGGTTTGGAGGAAAATTATAGAACCACTCTACACATCATAAAATAACTCAATGTAGTAATTTATTATTTTATGTATTATTATCATTATCATCTTTCCCTATTATTCATCATACCCATCGTTGCTGGTAACTGAAATGTTATCAGTGCTCTCTAACACTTCACTATCATATTTATTCAGTTACCTATAGACAAAGTAGTAGTTGAAGCAAAGGAGTAGTTTAGAATTATGAACTAACTCTTTTCCATTTAAGGAATCACTAAAACCTCAATATAGATTAAATTTGAGAATATACAGTATACATTCACAAAATAAAATGGACTTGTTAAAATGCATATACAAATGGAAAATATACCTACTTATAATACATCTTGAATCAAGATACTCTGACTAGTGTAATCAAAACTACATTTTCTTCTTTCATAGTTCCTTTGTGGGTACACATTAGAAGTTCTGGAGTACCCAAGTTCCCTTTACACTGTTTTCTCTTTTCCAACATTCTTCAATACAAAATAATATTATGAAGTATATAATAAGTATCATACAATATTCTCCATGTCCTAGCATCTAGGTAGTAGATCCAAATTTCAAGCCTAGTTATTCTATAACCAACGTCCATGGTTGTAATCCCTGATAAAATCTCCAAAGAGCATTGTGCACATGTAGGAAGCAATGTCTTTTGTTAACATTAGAGACGCTATCACTCTGATTATAATCAATGCCATTCATTCACTCAGAATGAATAATTCCCAGCCTATCCCACTGTCTTCTAAATATCCTACTTTCACACCTTGCCCCCACCCCTACCTCCCACAGATACATTAAATTTAGATGTGAAATTGAATTTCTTGACAATGAAGATGTTGAACAGAGAATGAATTTCAGGGAAAGACTAGAATTATCTTTCTCCTGTCTTCACTGTGATCATAACATGACCATAACACTCTCTCAACATGATTTACCTATCAGTTCAGGGAGAAATGCAAGCACAGGAAATCTTACCAAACGTGGTCAATTCTAAAGGAAAATAAGAAACGTGTAATATACTGTGTTTACAAATTCTTTTCCTCATCAGTCCAACTTTGGTTATGCTTGACATTTAAAACTGAAACTAACAGAGAAAGGCTGAACTAGAATAGTAAGCAACATAGAAAGCACTAAACCAGGCCTTAAATATCTGCTGCCAGTATCATTCATCCTTAAAAGCAGGATTAAATATCACCACAAAGAAGTCACATCTTTGTAGGGTTTATTTATAATGGAAGACGAGGAAAAATAACCAGAATTACTTCCTTACAGTTCTCCAAAATTCATGCCAAGTGTAATGGAATTCCTTCATTCCTACCCTCATCAAACACTTACCAGCAATTTCTCCTTCATAAATAGAGCATGTTAACAATTAAATGCCAGACATATGAAAGTAAAATAAAGCAGAAAAACTTATTCCCTCCAAAAAAAAGCAAAACAGAAAATGTCCCTGCTGATTTATTCTTTGTTATACTTTATCCAGAAAAGTCAGCAGCTGTTTATATGTATTATAGATCATTAGTCACACAGTAACAAATTTTGTTTAATTTTGCTTTGATTGCTGATTTATATTTACATTTAAGGAAATGGAAATATATATAATAGTTAACATAACCCTAAAATTTTAATTGCAGATATAAATCTGAATATCCATTTCCTGTTGATGCTGTAACAAATTACCACAGCTTAGTGGTTTAAAACAACATAAATTTATTGTCTTACCATTCCAGAGATCAGAAGTACGAAATGGATTTCACTGAGCTTAAATGAATGCATCAGCAGAATGGTAGTCCTTCTGGAGGCTCAAAGAGAGCATCCATTTAATTTGCCATTTCAAGTTTATAAAGGTTCTGTGTACTCCTTATCTTGTAGGCCCTTTCCTTCATCTTCAAAGTCAGAAGTAGAGCCTCTTCAAATCTTTCTGGGATTGTTTAACCTCTACCTTCATTGTCATATCTCCCTCTCTGACTCTGACCTTCCAGCATCCCTTTTAAAAGATCTTTCTGATCACATCGGATAATCCAGGGAAATCTTCCCACCTCAAGGTCCTTAAATTAATCACATCTTCAAACTGAGTGCAAGAGTAACTTTTCCTATATAAGACAACATCTTCAAAGTCTTCAGGAATTGAGACATGTATAGTTTAGAAAGGGCATTATTCTACCCACCACCATCACCTAAAGCTCTACCTAAGTATTATCCAATATCCTGGTTTAAAAGCTTTTTGTTGAAGGTCAGCATTCATAACTCCTGATACATAATATCACACAGGATTTTAAAAATCTTAAAAGAGTCCACAGAACTATTTAAGTTAGCATCAAATCCTTTGCTTTCTAGCAATAAGTGTTAGAATCCTGGAATTCTAGACAGGACAAATTTTTAATGATGAATTACTCACATCTTTTTTTTGACACAGGAGAGTATTGAGTCTTTGGCTTAGGATATCCAAGTGGAGGAGCCACAGTGAAACTCTTAGGTCACTGTGATTTCTGCTGCATCATATTGGGGCTAATAATTTGTAAAATGCAGCCTACTCTTAATAAAGTACCTCTAAAGACTAAGTTAAAAGTATCTAGAATGGATTGTTGTTGTTCTTGTTGTTATTTATGTGCCAAAATGGATTAGCTGGTATATATCCATTAATGAAACTTTTACAATAGTTTTCCATAAAACTATATGATCCACTCATTTTGATTCACATCATTTAGGAAAATATGGAATATGACCCTGAACATTTTTCATAGGGGCATAACAATTGACCTTTAAGTGTTTGTTGTTGTTAGGTGCCTTTGAGTTGGTTCCAACTCACAGCAACCCCATGTACAACAGATGGGAACACTCTCTGACACTGTGCCACATTCAGCACTATTGTCAGTGATTCTCAGCTATCCGTAGGGTTTTCCATGGCAGAATGTTCAGGGAGTGGATTGCCAGGTCCTTCTCCCTAGTCTGCAGCAGTTAATATTCCCAGGTGATCTCCCATCCAAGGACTAACCAGGCTGACCCTGCTTACCTTCTGAGATCATGTGGGATAAAATGCTAGGGTGCTATGGCTACAGACTTTAAGGGTTACTAAATAGCAATCATACAAACACATATTAAAAATATAAATACTATAGAAATTTATAAAATGAGGAAACTCTTCCTCTCATGTATCCATCCTTTCTTTCCTGTATGTCATTCCAGAAAATAACGCAGGTTCTTTATGTGATCTTTAAAAATGTATAGAAATGATTTTGCACACACTATGATTTGCTTTTATTCACATAATAATTTATCTATGCCCATCTCCCTCACTCTCTTTAGTAATGTATGTGAAAATATATTCCATTGATAGAGATCATAATTTATCTAATTATTCTCTTATTAGTAACCTTTATGGATTCAATGTTTTGTTTGTATTTTTTAGAAACAAAGAACTTTTGAAATTTATTACTTTTATTAATATTCAGAGTAAGCAATATATTGTTGTTATTGTTGTTGTTGTGTGCCATCGAGTCGTGTCCGACTCATAGTGACCCTCATAGGGTTTTCAATGGCTTACTGTTTCGGGATTGCTTTGGGAGTGGATTGCCAGGTCCTTCTGCCATTTTTGGGGTGCTGGGAATTGAACTCAGGACCTCGGAGACTGCAGCGCAGCACTCTACCAACTGAGCTAAATCCCAGCCCAAGCAATATATACACTTGGTTTAAAACCAAAAAGTTCTCTCATTCAACTCTGTCTTTAACACTCAATTTCTCTTCTTGAAAGCAACTATAGTTCAATATTCCATGGATGTCTTTCATCAGAATACCTATGCATTTACAGACATATTTTTCATATCTATCCTGTACCATTGTTCTTCACCTGGCTGTTTTTCACTTAACAATATATCTTAAAGATATTTTCATAGCAGCATTCAGTCTTCAGTGAAATCTTTTCTTCATCCTTTGATTATCACCAGCTCTGAGAAGAACTGAGATTTTTTAACAGGCAATTTAATGGGAATTTCTAGGTTTGTTTTTTCTTTTCCAAGCTGTGAGAAAAGTATATTTGTCTATAATAATTCGAATCTCAAGTAAGATGGCCAAGATATATTAATAAGAAAAGTCTATTCTGAAGCCACCTACCACCTCTTCACTCATTTAAGAATCTCACAACACTCACTGCAGGAAAAATTGTCCCTGTGTCTTCTTGAAGTGCACTTACCAGCAATTTTAGGTTATTGGCATTTGCTTTGTCTTCAGTGAAAAGAAAATAACTGTTTATCACATTAAAAATGGTAATAAGCATTTCTTTTAAAAATCTCCATCATATGGGATATTTACTTCTTTCTGGATATTTCAGAATATCCCCATCTTTGCTATACCACATCAGAAAGGGAAACATTTACATCCAGAAACAAAGCACAGAGATTCATATGTGGTTTCTTTCTGAGGATGGATCACATAAAAAGTAAAATACGATTGGCAAATGCAGAAAGCTGTGGACAACAGTAGAGATAGTAGTCACTCTGTCTTCATCAATCAGAGGTAATTGATAACCAAGGGTCTCTGGAAAGGGTCTACGAACACATATGTTGTCAGGCACCTTCAAGTCAGTGTCTGACTCATAGCAACACTAGGTACAACAGGTGAAACACTATTGTCAGTGCTTCTTTCCTATTCACCAGGTTTTCAATGGCTGATTGTTTTGTGGGAGTGGATTATTGAATCCTTCTTCCAAGCCTAGAGCACCTAGTGTTCCCAGGAGGTCTCTGATCCAAAAACTAAGAGTCAGATACCACTTCATCAGCACCTAATAACAAAAAACACTACACAATTATTTGAAAAAATGAATTCTTTAAAGAAGATTCATAATTTTTTTCCTTCTAACAACATTTGAAAATTTTATATGTTCAGTTTAGCAATTAATTATATGCATTCCTGAATGGTTTTAAAATTATTTCTTATAATTTAATTTTTCATCTCCCTTCATATTACTTATTCTTGGATGGCTGAAAATTTTACTTTTATTCTCAGAAATTTAAAAAGATTTTTCTGGTCTTTTTCATACTGTAAGCCCAAGGAAGAACACAGAATAGGGGCACAGAAAATATGGAACTTTTTAATGATTTCAATTTTTTGATTGTACAGTTTTTGCATAGGTATATCTATAGCTTATAAATTTTAAAGTTTAGTTTAACCTTCAGGGAACTATTAACCTAACTGGTTCTTCTGGCCAAATTTCACTGTGTCACAAAGTTTAGGGAAATGAACTGGTTAACTTAAAGACCTTAAAGTGTGATTAGAAGATAGAGACAAGATGAGATAGAAGGAAGAATGAGTGGGAAATGGGCATTATGTTTTCTGTAACTGGCTACTTTGTTCTTCTTATTACTTAAAAATACCAGATTCTGAACAATGTATTTTTTTCATAATAGAAGTGCCTATCAGCAACTGTATTTTATTTTTTTCACTATGACCATTCATTCTTGTGTGCTTAGTGGAATCTCAGTAATATGCATAAAAATAAATCATTGAAAATTTGAAGCTTGTTTATAAATATAAATGGTTTCAATTAGTACATGGCCTAGCTCTTAGGGCATACTTACCATATATTATATTTCTTTGTGTTCATAGAGGTGGAAGTCTCAGTCTTAAAATTATTTCATATTCCATCAGAGTTTATAGTACATTATAATTCTTCAAAACATAAGAGTTGATTTATACAGCTATGAAAGATATGTTCAAATTCTTTGATAATATCAATTGGAAAACTTGAGATCAGTTCCACTGCTCTTGGACATGTAAAGGTGAAATGTGATGGATAATGTGATAATATTCCAGCTAAACATTTTTTGAGAAGTAGGTATTTATTTAAGCAATGAAAATTTAGCAAAGCATGATGATATGCTTCAAAAGTATAAGATTTACACTCTTATGAATGTTTCAAAGTTAGAAAAAAATGTTATAAATTCTTTTTGGAATCAACCACAGATAAGTACAGTCATTATTTCAATTTATATATTATATGTCTGCAGTCATACCACTGTGGCATCTGATCCCGTCAGATCTTGGAAACTAAGCAGGGTTGAGCCTAGTTGACCCTACTTACAACAGGAGAAACACTATTGTCAGTGCTTCTCTGCTATTCATAGGGTTTTCAATGATGGATTGATTTTTAGGAGTTGCTGGTTCCTTCTCCTAAGCCTACAGTAACTGTTGTTCCCAGGCGGTCTCCCAACCAAGTACTAACCAGGCCTGACTCTGCTTAGCTTCCAAGATCTGATGGGATAGGACACCACAGTGCCACGGCTGCAGGCAATTGTGTAGTAGGTGTTATTTTGCAAATTACCTACTTGTCTTCATGGGTGAGAGATTTTTCAACACCAAATTATACACATTCTATTTTACAAGTGTCAAGGATATACCAGTAGCCATGAGCTCTTTTTACACATCCAAGCACCAGAGATGTCCTACCTAGAATAGATTGTGACTCCATTTCTACTGCAGCTATTCTCAAGATAACCTGCTAGATGTCATCATGACCAACATCTGCTTCATCTCAGAAACAATGTTTGTTTACTCTGCCTATACCCTAGTCATTCCTGTATTTTCATGTTACCAATCTGCTTCCCAGGCTTTGAATTCAAAGAGATATCTAGTGTAGTGATTGTTCCATTTTCTCCCTGCTTTTTAATTCCTTATTGGGTCCTCTTAATTCTTCAAATCTCATGGGTTCCCAGAATATTCCCACATTTTGAATAATTTAGCATCTCTATCTTCTAGTCACTCTCATAGAGCAAAACCTTTTTTTTACTACCTTATATTACATGATGGTGAAGATTTTTTTAAAAAAGAAAAAATTTTGAGTATCTTTCTAACTAGTACAATTAAAGTATGTTTCTATTTTTTCTAGTGGTATCACTAGGCTGCACTCTCAGCCCATTTTTTTATTTTTTATTTTTAGTCAGAGTCTTTCTAAGTTGTACAGGGTGCCTCTGGTCTAAACTTGAGATCCTTCTACCTCCACCTCCAGAGTCGTAAAAGCATATTCCTTAATTTCAGCTGGCTTATATCACTGTCCATCAATGGTTTTAATTGAATACTTGTATCATTCTTGCATTAACTGGCTTTTGAAGTGCAACTGGTTGAAATAAAGTGGGATGGAGAGGGAAGTCATCCAAAAGCTAAGTTGTCCAACTATTTGATGGAATATTCACATGGTGTTTAAGTGACTGAGCATGACTTGATTCTCTTTGTTCAGAAAGATCATGATTCACAGATCAGTAGTTAAGTAGATGGCCAGCGATGAGGAAGAGTCTAGGTGAGCCTTGCAGGTTAACATAATACTAGAACTGAGATACCCAAAATATGTACAGATTCAATGCAATCGTTATCAAAATACCAATGACACTCCTGAAGGAACTAGAAAAAAAATCTTGAAGCCCATATGGAACCATTAAAAAAAGAATCCAAATACTCAAAGCCATCTTAGGCTAAAAAGAACAAAACAAGACATATTTCACTACCTGATTTCAAAATATACTACAATGATATAATAATTAAAGCACCATAGTTGTGGCATAAAAATGGACATATGGACCAATGGTACAGAATTGAGAGCCTAGAAGTAAACCTATATATTTATAGCCAACTGATTTTCCACAAAGGTTCTAATAACATACATTATGGAAAGGGTGGTCTTTTCAATAAATGGTGTTAGAGAAATCAGACAGCCACATGTAAAAGAGTTAAGCTAAACTTCTATCTCTTAATATATACAAAAACCAATTCAAATGGATCCAAGACAAGAACCTATAGAACAACTAGAAGAAAACAGAAAAATCACTTTAGGATATTGGCATAGGCAGAGTTCTGGATAAGATCTCAAAAGCATAGAAAACAAAAGTAAAATGAGCAAATGAGATTTCATCAAACTAAAAAGCTTCAGAATAGCACAGAAAATAATCAACAGAGTGAAAAAACAACCTGAAAAGCAGAAAAGATGTTTGCAAATTATATATCTTAAAAGTTAATGATCAGAATGTAAAAAGGATTCAAGTAATTCAGAAGAAGAAGAAGAAGAAGAAGAAGAAAAAGAAGAAGAAGAAGAAGAATCATTTAAAATAGGCAATAGATCTAAACAGATATTTTTTAAGGAAAACATGTGACTAACAAGAATATTTAAAAGTGCCCAGCAACACTAATCATGAGAGAAATGCAAATTAGAACTACAAGGAGGTATCACCTCACTCCAGTAAGAATAGCTATTATAGAAAAGAAAAAAAAATAACAAGTCCAGGCTAGAATGTGGACAAAAAAAATAAATAAACACCATTGGTAGGAGAGTAAATTAGTACAACCACTGTGGGAAAAGTGTGGAAGTGACTCTGAAAACTAAAAATAGAACTACCAGATGATCCAACAATCCCACTACCAGGTATAGATCAAAGGAAAATGAAATCCATATGTTGAAGAAACTTTTATACTTCCATATTCATTGCACCATTATTTAGGATAGCCAAGTAGTAGAAGCAATATGTGTCCATCAACTGATAAATGAAGAAAATGTGCAATAGATAGATAGATAGATAGATAGATAGATAGATAGACAGATAGATAGATAGATAGTGGAATACTGTTCATCTATAAAAATGACAAAAATCCTGCTGTTCACAAAAACACGGATGAGAAATAAGCCAGACACAAAAAAGTAAATGCTACATGATCTCACTCATATGTGGAATCTAAAATAAGTGGATCCCATGCAATTTGAGAGTAGAATGCTCATTACTGGAGTATAGGGAGACAAGGGAGGTGGACAGGATGAGAAAAAGATAATTCATGAGTACTAAGTTATGGTTAGATAGGAGGAAGAGTTTCATGTGTGGTATTGCACAGTAAGGTGATAATAATAATATACTATTTACTTTTTAAAAAATACTAGAAGCCTTTTGAATGCTTTCATGTAGAAAAATGGTAAACATTTAAAGAGATAGACAAGTTAACCCTGATTTGAACACTGTACAGCATGTACGTATGTCTGAACATCACACAGTACCCCATAAATATGTATGGTCTATGTATCCGTTAAGAATATAAAAAAAAAAAAAAGACTAGAGTTGAAGTTGTGAAAATCAGTTTCTGTGAAATAAACTTCCTGGGAAATTAAGAGGACATTTATCCACATCCCAGCGTGATGTGAAGGTGATTTAGGAAAACAACCATTACTGCCTAAAAGGCAGAACAGCAATGAAGGACCTACCACCCAGTTCACCATCTTCCTGCAGATTTTCCTTCTCTCTGATGGCATCTTTGATAACTCATACACCCATATGAATAATCTATCCAACTCTCTGGCTTCTTGGTTTTTCGAATTCTTCGACTTTGAGCTTCTCCTTAGCTGTACAACCCATGCACCTTGTCTATAGTGGACGCTGTGGTGCACAATTTAGATTCTTTCCCCCTTTCAAGAATGAAATATGCGGGGCACAGTGGTGCACACCTGCAATCCCAGCAGCTCGGAGGTGGAGGCAGGAGGATCCCAAGTTCAAGACCACAGGCAGTCTGCGTAACTTAGAGAGACCCTGTCTCAGAAAGAAAAAAACATGCACGGGGGCACAGCTCAGTGGTCCAGCACTTGCAAAGCATGCAGGTGCAAGGTCCTGGGTTCAACCCCTAAGTACAAAAAAAAAAAAAAAGAATAAAATTTTAAATCCCAGCTACTGAAAAAATTGGTGACCAACAGCTTTCTACTCAAACCTTCCTTAGATCATCTCCCTGGCTGAAGACAACCAGCTACCCAAGCCCCATCACCAAAACCCATGTCCAACAACTACTCAATATGGTAACATAATAGACCAGCCTCTTTGCCTCAAAATCAAAGGATCAAAGGACATTTGCAACTTCAAAGTTTCTTGTAGAATTAACTAAACTTTAGTTTTGATTCCAACACAGTTCAAGTTCCTTCTCTACCCAATCTTCCTGTCTTCACTGATCCTCAGATGTTAATTCTCAGAGCTCTTGCTATACATTTCCTACACTTGCATCTCTTTTTTGGACACTACATTCAAGGGAAACTGACCTGTGACAATATCAATAATGTTGCATATATGAAATGTCATATGGTCAGAACCTTCTGGCTAGAGCTCTCCACTTTTAACACTTTCACTCAGATATTGCTCCTGTACTTGTTGAGTATATAAATCTCCAGTTTCTTGACTGCTCTGCTTCTTCATTACCCATTCTCTCCTACCTTCATTGTCTTTCATATCCAAGTAAAATTCCAAGTTGAAGAATTCCAGTCCTCCTTTTGTAAATATCTGATATTCACTCCATGCTGGTTTTCTATTAAATCTATTGGGATTCAACTATGTACCTTCTCTAGGCTTACACCAAAGCCACAGAGAGAATTACTGTAAAAACCTGTGGTCTTCAATTGCATTGGACTCTAAATGGCCCCTCTTTGTTTGGATAGTTTATTCTTTAATTCACTCTTGTAGCTATTTCAAATACACTGCACATGTCTCAAAATCTCCTGCTTTGCTTCTAAGTCACAGGAAATTATCCCTTTTTATCATTTTAAAGGATAAATAATGTAGAGTAAACTATATAAATGTATGACACATAATTCAAAAGGGTTTTACACTGATTACACCTGTGTAATGGCTACCTAAATCAACATATACATGTCTAGCACATAGCAGGCTCCCTCAGGTATACAGCTAGTTGTTATGTCCCTTTTTCATTCCCTCAAATAAATTACTCTGATCTCAATCAGCATAAATTAGTTTTACCTGTTCTTGAATTTTATGTAAATAAAATCACACAATGTATCTTCTTTGTTTCTGCCTAATTTTGCTCAGTATTATGTACGTGATTATACAGGTTGTCAGCAGCAGCTGCATTTCATTCTTTTTCTTGTTGTATAAAACACCATTATATAAATATACAATGAACTTGTCCATTCTTCTTCTATTGAAGATATTTGGATAGCTTTTAAATTCTAGCTAATATGAATAACATTGCTATAAACATTCACAGACACATTCAGCAGTATATTCCTCAGCTTTTAGAGACAGACAAGTAGATAGCTAGCTAGATCCAATATTGGATACATGTACAAATTGGTTCTTTTGAAAACTATGTGGGAGTATCAATCTGTTCACCTATCTATCCTTAGAAGATACTGACTAATGGTTTTCCAAGCTTTTGAACAATTTACCTACCAAGCAGTAAAGATGTTCCACATCCTCCCCAACAATTCTTGTAGACCACAAATCTTTTTTTATCTGGTGGATATGTTATGGTGTCTCAGTATAGTTGTGACTAGTAATGAGCATTTTTTTGGAGACTAGTGATGAGTAGACACCTTCCCAGATGCATACTGGTAATTTGGATGTCTTTATGAAATCTTTGCCTTTTACATTTTGTTTTGTTTTAAAGTTTTCTTCATTTTTTTGTTTATTTGTTTGGCATTTATGGGTTGAACTTAGGGCTTCATGCATACTTTCCAGGTGTTCTATCATTAGGCTTCACTCATTGCCTCTATTATTTTGATACAGGATTGTGGTTTGACCTAATTGATTTTTATGAGTTTATTATATTTTAGTGCAATATATGTATATAGTTATATATATATATATATATATATATATATATATATACATATATATGCCTATATATATGTATATATGTGTGTATATTCATATATATACCAGGTGCTGTACGCTTGGGAAAAGGACCCAGCAACCTATTCCCCCCTCTAAAAAAAAATAATCAGCCATTCAGCCATTGAAAACCCTATGAATATCAGAGAAGCACTAACAATACTGTTTTGCCTGCTGTACATAGGGCCACTATGATTAGGACACTGACTAGATAGCACTGAACAACAACTCATATATATGTGAATAATACTTTAATATATGTAAAACAAAAATTTTTCCAGACTGTCTATGCTCTTTTCATATTGTCATTTAATGAAGAGTTCTTAATCTATATGAAGTCCAATTTTATTAACCTTTCCTTAGTACCTTGTGTTTGTCCCAATGTAATAAAGATACTGACCTGTTTTCTTTCATAGTTTCATTTTATTCCATTAACACTTAACATTTAGGTCAATGAAATATTTCAATTGATTTTTGTATGATAAGATAGGTAAGAGTTAGTATTCATTTTTTTTCAAATTGATATTCAGTTGATACAGTACCTATTGTTTGTAGTACTAGGGGGTTGAACCCAGGGCCTCAAGCATGTTTTGCAAATGCTCACCACTGAGTACACCCCAGCACATTTTCTACATTTTATTTTGAGTCAAGGTCTCACTAAATTACATAGGCTGCCTCTGGCCTCAAACTTGCAATCCTCCTGCCTTAGCCTCCCAGTGTGGCTGGGATTACAAGTGTGTACCACTGCACTTGGGTTTCAATAGTACCAATTTATGAAAAGATGATTCTTTTCCCACTCATTGTGTTGCACTTCTGTTTTAAATCATATGAATGCATTTCTGTGGGTCTATGGGGCTCCATATTCTCCTCCACTTGGTCTATTTGTGTATCCTTGCAACAATACAATACTACATTATTCTAAATATTTCAGATTTATAATATGACTTGATAATTGGTACTATATGTTCTACAATTTTGTCTTCCATGCAATGTATCTAAGATGTTCTAGATGCTTTGCATTTCCATATAAAATTTAAAGGAAGCATACCAATATTTACAAAAAGATGAAAATAAACCCACTTAGGTATTATTTGGCCCTGGATTCAATCAATAGAAGAATTTGAGAAGAATTAAATATTCCAATCAATGAATATTACTACCATTCCATTTATATTGGGCTTTAATTTCTCTCAGCCATACTTCATTGTTCTTTATATATATTACAGCTGCACAACTTTCTTTAGATTTATTCCAAGGTATTTGATAGTTTTATCTGCTATTTTACATGTGTATATATACACAAATATAAAGAAAATATAGAGAAGTAAAATTAATTTTTGAATGACTTTCTATTTTTCAATCTTGCTGAGTTTATTTATTAATCCATATATAATCTACAATTTTCTATTCATATAACCATATTTTTGCACACAGTGATTTTATTTAATTTTTGATAAGAATATCTTTTACCAACTTTTCAGATAAAGGTACTGACTGATAACTTTATTCTTGTGTCAAATAGACATTTCAATAGTGCAGGTTTTTGTGCTTTAATTTCAAGGAGAAAGTGATGAAATTTCAACATTGAATAAGATATTAGCTACAAAATTTTTATAGATTTCCTTCATGATATTTAATGATTTTCCTTTTGGGCCTAAGTCTCTGAGGTTTTATATTATTAGATATTGAACTTTATCAAACTGCTTGAACTTTTCCCAAATTGACTATATAGGTAAGTGACCCTTAACTTTGGCTGTACATTAGAATCACCTAGAAAACTTTTATCGTCTGGGTCCAATGAGGGAATAAAAATCATAAAGTAATTTAAGTAAGATTCAATATATATAAAAAAAAACATGTAACTGTGAAGTAGTAGGGGATTGGCCAGATAATATGAAGAATGGGAGATATAGGAGGTAACCATTACTCCTAGCCTGAGGAACAGCAAAAAAAGGAAGAGGAGGCCACTTCCTCTCAGACCTCATTGCAGAGGCCATAGCTGGCTCACTGGATGGCAGAGAAGTTTTACTGAGGTGTCACAGGAGCAGAATTCACTGCAAAACTGATTTCTGGAGTGGCAGTGGAAGTCACCCATAAGAAGCTGCTTTGCTTCAGAGCAAGTTGCAAAACTGCCCCATGTGGGCTAGGGAAACCATTGCAGAGAAGATGATCAGCTACAAAGCCACCTGGTGGAGGGAGCAGATACTGGGAGAAGTCAGACATGGAGAGAAGCCCTTTGTGGTACTCCTCTCCTCTAGCAGTGGCACTTCACCCTGTAGCCATTTGAGGCTTGTCCTGGGAGAAACTAATCAAAAGAAGGAATGGTATGTAGGCAAACAGGAACTGAGGAAAAAGAGAAATGAGTTTTTACAGGAACCTGATGAAAGGGGTACACTGTGGCCAGCAAGAGAAATTCCTGTTGTTGTTGTTGTTGTTTTTTCAAGGACCCTCCAGTACTTTCTACTGCAAACCTTAAAGTCCTTCCTTCTGCAAAGAAATACTTAAAAAGCCCAGATCTTTTGTGGCAATAAAGGGTAGATATGGGGATGAGAAGCAATATTGATTAATAGCATAGAGATCATAGCTTTTTATCACTATTCATTGTCCTTATTCTTTCTCTGTGTTCCATATCCCACTGCCTCCATTTTTGTTTCATGGGATTAACTACTTTATATCTAAAGCCACCATAATCAACTATGAAATAGGATTTATTAAAATATTATTGTATAGTTTTTATTTGAACAATCAGCAAGTCACTCATTTGCCTCATGTAATATCACCCTTTCATTTTTTTACTAGACCACATTCATTTGTATATAAAACTATAGTTTCTCATATCTAAAAACTCATCTTTTCCCTAATTTTCCCTGTTCTAATGCTTGATTTTTATTTTTGCCTTTAGAAGAAAAAAATTTCTGAAAGAGTTGTATATACATTTTTTTTCTACCATTGTCATTTTAATTCACTCCAAAAAAATTTCACCTTTAACATTTCACTAAAACTTTTCTGGTCAAAGTCACCAGAACTTCTATGTAGCTAAATCTCTGACCATACCTCAGTCTTCATCTTTCTTGACCTATCAACAGCATTTGAAAAAGGTCACCTCTTACTCCTGTTGAAACATTCTCTTCATTTGGTTTTTAGGACATCACACTCAACTGATTTTCATCCCATCATCCTGAATATCTTTTTTCAGTTTCATTTCCTACTTAATGTTTATATTGCCACGTTCTTAATGTTGGTATTCGCTACTGATCAATCATTGGACTTGTTTTTTCTCTTGTCTGTTTATGCAATCTGGTGCTGTGGTTTAGCTCAGTTGGTAGAGCGCTGCTCTGTACTCTCTGAGGACCTGCATTCAGTCCCAGCATGGCAAAAACAGGGGAAGGATGTGGCAATCCACTCCTGAAGCAATCCCCAAATAATCAGCCAATGAAAACTCTGTGGAAGTCGCTATGAGTTGGACTTTACTCGATGGCACCTAACAATAACAACATTTACACAATCACCTTAGATTATTTTAACCATTCTCATGACTAGGAACTTAAAATTACTTTTCCTGCTTAGACAACTGTCTGAATTCCAAAAAGGTATATTTGTTTCACTGTATGATAGATATCTCCAATGTATTTTTTTTTAGAAACCGAGCTTTTAGTATCCATCCCTAAACAAACTTTTCCACAGCTTTTTCTATCTCTGTTAATAAAATATTCATTCTACCAATTGCTGAAGCCAAGAGCCATGATGTCAACTTTTTCTCCTCTAATTCTTCATGTCTGAAATATCATTCATCAGAAAATTTTAATTTTGCCATGTAAACTCTACTTTCAAGACATATCCATAGATTGATAGCTGCTCATCAATGCCATTGCCAATTCTCTAGTCCAAGCCATCATTACCCCCTGCCTAGTAGAGAGGATTTTGTAATGCAACACCTAGGTTTCTGTTTAGGACTGTAGGACCAACCCCCAGCTCCTGGGAGTACTTCTGAAAGAAAGCAACTCAGGTGCCACTCCTTTTTTAGGAATTGTGTCAACTGAGAAAACACTAATTCACTCAAAGTCACATTCAATGATTAATCCACATGGGAGAATAAAAGTCCATTCCTCTAATCTAGTGCATTCTGTTTGACCATTCCATCTTCAGAGCTCCCCAGTGGTAAGCTAAAGCCATCGTGGACACTATATCACAATCCAACTTTTCCCTTTGCCTACTCCTGCTTTATTCTCTTCTCTTCTCTTCTCTTCTTTTCTCTTCTCTTCCTTAGGTGTCAATCCCAAAAGGTCAATAAACCTCTCACACTAACCTCAGCCTCAGAGTCTACTTTCCTAGGAACTCTAATTCAATATCAGAATTACTATAGTAGCCTTCTAACAGGACTCACTGTTTCTATCCTTTCTCCCCTAGTTTTCAACACAGTGGCAAGAGTAATTTTCTTAAAATCTAAATTTGAAGCCTGGGCGCAGTGGCGCTCGCCTGTAATCCCAGAGGCTCGGGAGGCAAAGGCAGGAGGATCACAAGTTCGAGACCAGAGACAGTCTGTGTAATTTAATGAGACCCTGTCTCAAAAAGTTAAAAAAAGAAAAGTGGGCTCGGGGTGCAGCTCAGTGGTCCCGCACTTGCAAAGCATGCAGGTGGGAGACTCTGGGTTCAACCCCCAGTACCACAAAAAATAAATAAATAAATAAATCTAAATTTGATCTCTACTGTCAATTTTTCTCTTTAGGACATATAATTAGCACACTATAATTCTAACGTCTTTTTCTTGCTTGTCATCTATTCCTCCTGTTAGAATGTAAACTCAATGAGGGCAAAGATTGTTACCTATTTTGTTTCTTACTGTATCTCCAAAGCCTAGGACAGTATATGCATATCATGGTGTTCAATTAAATATTTGTGAAATGAATGAATAAAACCTCTGTCATGCTGCATTGTTCCTTTTGATTAAATTACAAATAATAGTGATAAAGAAAATGCATGGTCTAGAATATTTCCTTTAAGAATTAATCAGTAAATTTAATATGAAGTAATTTATAAAATGGTTTAGATAAGGAAAGAGTTGGGGAAACCAATTAAAGTCCATTTAGTATAGTGCAAATGTGAGGCCATCTAGAATTGGACTAAACTGCTAACGATATCACAACAAAAGAGGAAAACTCAGAAGAGTTGAGGCTAAGGGGCAAAAGAAGCAGAGATAGGACTGAGATACAGCTTCAAGTTTTACTTAATAAAAAAAAAAGAGAGAGAATAAGGAGTTTCCTGAGAGGCAAAAAAGTTCAGTTTCATTCCAACAAGAATTTAAAGTAGTAGAACTGAAATTAAGGCAAGCTATATCATGAACATGAGAGGTCGAGTATCATTTATATAGAAATAAAAACTAAAATCATGAAGAAAGAAGAGCCTTCCAGGAATCTTAGAGTTACAAAAACATTTGACCAGCCTCGAACCTGTAAGATAATTTTATGAGGGAAAAAGAGGAGAAACAGGACATAGATAAGGATCATTCAAAAAGTGGGTAGAGATAAGAACATAGCAGCATCTAAGAAGCCAACATTATTGGTTTTAGGCACCATCCAGTCAGGTTTGACTCGTAGTGACTCTGTATACAACAGAACAAAACACTCCCCAACACTGTGCCATGCCCAGAACTATGTCAGTGCTTCTCTGCTGTTCATAGGGTTTGGGATGGCTGATTATTTCTGGAGTGGGCTGCCTGCTGGATCGTTCTCCCATTTTTGCAGTACTGGGGATCAAACCCAGGGCCTCAGAGTGCTCAGAGCAGCACTATACCAACTGTGCTAACCCCCAGTGAAGAATCCAAGAGAATGTTTTAAGAAGGTATAGGTCAACAGTGAAAATAGCTTTATGGAAGTCATTTTAAAAAAACAAGATCTCTAAAATCTGGCTGTATTTTTCAACTTGATGTTCAGGAGACAATCTAGTGAACAGGGTGGATGAGGACACACTGAAATGTTTTTATTTGTCAGAAATTGATGTACCAGAAGTGATGTGTGACAATGAGTGTTTACATGATTGTTGTTGTTGTTAGGTGCCGTTGAGTCAGTATCCAACTCATAGCGACCCTCATAGGGTTTTCAATGGCTGACAGTTTCGGGATTGCCTTGGGAGTGGATTGCCGGGTCCTTCTCCCATTTTTGCAGTGCTGGGAATTGAACTCTGGACCTCAGAGACTGCAGCGCAGTGCTCTACCACCTGAACTAAATCCCAGCCCGTTTACATGATAGAGGATGAAATTAAAGGCACTCAAAAAAGAGGACTTCCGCAACTGCTTCAGAAAATGGCAAGGAATAATGGGATATGTGTGTTCAGAGCCAGGAGGAATATTGTGAGGGGAATTAAAGGCAATGTGCCTTTTACTGTAATAATTTTTTAATTTAAATATTCACAATATTTTTACTGGCACAAAAACAGACATGTAGACCAATTGAACAGATTAGAAGACTCGGATATACACCCATACAGCAATAGCCACCTGATCTTCGACAAAGGAGCCAAAGGCTGACATTGGAGAAATGATAGCATTTTCAACAAATGGTGCTGGAAAACAGAATATGCATACCTAGAAGAATGAAAGTAAACCTATGTCTCTTCATTTACATGAAAATTAACTCAAAATGGATCAGCAATCTCAACATAAAACCAGAAACTCTGAAACAACTAGAAGCAAGTGTTAAGAATACATGCTGTTATTAGGTGCCATTAAGTTGGGCATAACAACTCCAAGTATAACAGGACAAAACACTACCCAACACTGCCATGCACATGATCTTTTTATGTTTGAGCCTATTATTGCAGCCACTAAGTTTCTTCTTCTCATTGAGTTGTGCTACATCAGCAAAAGGAGGTCACAGAGGCTTTACTCCTTTTCTGTCACTAAGGTCTACTCTACTTTGAGGAGGCAACTCTCCCCCAGTCATTCCTTGAATGCCATCCAGTCTGAGTGGCTTATTTTCCAGCAATATATTTGACCATGCTTTTCTGTTATTCATAGGGTTTTCAATGGCTAATTGTTTTGGGAGTGAGCTACCAGATTATTTTCCCTAGTGTGTCTTTGTCTGAAAGCTCAGCTGAAACCTCTCCACCATGGATGGCTTTGCTGTTACCTGAAATACCAGTGGCATAGCTTTCAACATGACAACAACATGCAAGCACCTACAGCATGACAAGGTGATAGATATGTGGGGATCTCTAACATATAGGCATAGGCAAGTACTTTCTTAACAAGACTCCAGTTGCCCCAGGAACTGCACCAAGAATCAACAAATGGGACTTCATAAAATTAAAAAGGCTTTGTACATCAAAAGAAGCAATTAATAAAGGAAGAGTCCACAGAATGGGAGAAAATCTTTGCATCCTACTCACCTGACAGAGGACTAATAACTATGATATACAAAGAACTTAAGAAATTAAACACCAAAGTAACAAAGAAGCCAATAAATAAATGGGCAATATAACTGAATAGACAGTTCTCAAAAGAAGAAATACAAATGGCCAAGAAACATATGAAAAATGTTCAATATCCCTAGCCATTAGGGAAATGCAAATCACAGCTACAATGAGATTCCATCCCACCCCAGTTAGATTAGCTATCAAGAAATCAAACACCAAATGCTGGCAAGAAGGTGGAGAGAAAGTAACATTTTTCCTCTGCTGGTGGGACTGTAAATTAGTTCAGCCATTATGGGAATAAGTATGGAGGTTCCTCAGAAAACTGAGAATAGAACTACCATATGATCCAGCCATATCACTTCTGGGAATAGACCCAAAGGAAGACAAGTCATCATACCACAGGGACACCTACACTTCCATGTTTATTGCAGTACTCTTCAAAGATACAGAATCAACCTAGATGTCCATCAACAGACAACTGGATTTAACAAATGTGGTATAAATACACAATGGTATATTATTCTAAAGAAGAATGAAAGTATATCATTTGAGAAAAATGGATAGAACTGGATGGATATCATTATTTTGAATGAAATAAACAAGAGTCAAAAAGATAAATATTTCTTGTTCTCATTCATATGTGGGAGCTAGCTCTATCTTAAAGGAAATAAATACACAAATGTACATATCTAGCATTGGAAAATATAAGGGGACCCAACATGTGAGTGGAAGGGACCAGTGGAAGGGGATGCATGATAGGGAAGGTGAAAGAGAGGGGAAAACAACATAGCAGGGTAAAGAGTGAGAGAACAAGTGCAAAAGTCAGGATGTAATTCTGTGAAAATTCCGTGATGAATCCCACTATAGTTTATGGAATTTGTTTTTAAATCATAGTATATCTCATAAATGTTTACAATTTTTGATACATACTAACCAAAAAGTTTTGTATATTGTTTAAAAAGATGAAAATATTAACAACCTGGTTTTAATAATTGCACACTGTATATAGGAACTAAATTATCACTCTATTCCATAAATATGTATAATTAAAACACTCATAAAAAAGGTATATATTAACTAAAAAATTACTAATAAAAATGGCAAAAAATAATAAATTAAAAATAATTTTTAAAACCACAATTTTTTATCATACTTCATATTTAATTTGGTGTCAGATTTCTTTGCAATGCATTTGCAAATATACATAAGTTTATAACACATCAGTTTATTAATACTGTATCAGAAATCATATATGTCATGTTACCATAATAAAAATTTAGCTATTGATACATCATGCATTTTAAGGGACATGATGCAACATTATCTCTTCGCAAGAGACTTAAGTAAAATCCATGGGAGTATTTCAGGATTTACATATTGGTGCTTTTAAGAGAAATGAACGCTGATTCCAAATCAAACGAGCAAAGAGAAACAAAAATGTTAAATACTTTATCTCTTTCTCTTTTTTGTGTAAGATAGCTCCTGCTATGCAATAAGAGGTATATGCTCCCAGAGAATACTAACCTCCAAAATACTCTAAAATTGTGACAACACCAAAACTCTCATTTGAGTAGTCTTTCATTCTCTAGTCAGATTTTATAAGGAAAGCTTTTTTTGTTGTTTTTTGTTTGTTTGTTTGTTTGTTTTTTTCGGTAGTGGGAGTTGGACCCAGGGCCTCGCGCTTGCATGCTCTGCAAGTGCTGGAACACTGAGCTGCACCCCAAGCCCATTTTTTACTGGTTTTGTTTTGTTTTGTTTTGTTTTTTTGAGACAGGGTCTTGCTAAGTTATGCAGACTGCCTCTGGTCTCGAACTTGTGATCCTCCTGCCTCCGCCTCCCAAGGTGCGGAGATTACAGGCGTGCGCCACCGCGCCCGACTCAAGGAAAGCTTTTGTAATCTTGTATCTAGTCGTCTGACAAGATCAACACCAGGGTGAAGTGAAACACTTTTCTTAAAAGTCCAAATAAAGATTTGGGCTCTGCTCGCTATACAGTCTCTGCCACAAGCGTTCCACTCAGCTCTGCCATTGTAGCTGGAAAGCAGCCATAAACATTTTAAAAATGAATGAATGTGACTGAGTGTCAATTAAACTTTATTTATAAAAGCAATAAATTGGATGGATCCAGCCCATGGGCTGCAATTTGGCAATTCCTAATATGGACTAAAAACATGCTAGAAAAGTATGGTTTTGTGGTATTGTCTATCTATATTAATATAGAACCACTATTTCTTACAAGCATAGAAGAAAATATCATCTTTTATTTTCTCCAAGAGTCCCTGGTTGTTATATATTTTATTTCAAATATAAGAATGTATGTAAAAGCCAACACATTGAGAGTTAAACAAGTAGAGAAAAACATATGTTGTGACCTTCAGGTCAAACAACTTTTGTGAATTCATTAATTTATTTTCCGAATCCTTATGGCCTGCCTGTGAAGTACAATGAACTGTGGTAGGTACATCTACAGACAAAAACATGGATAATATTTAGGGCCTTTAATCAGGAAGTCAAGAGCCCAAAAGGGGAAATAACATATTCATAAATATATACAACACAAGGTATGCATTGAAATGTGTCACAAAAGAAATAAACATACATTTTCTAAGTGAGGGAGAAATTACTCCTGTCTGGCTTAAGGAAATGTGATGGTTTGAAAAACAGATGGAGCCCTTTTCTTAAAGGACATGATATATAAAACAAGTCTGGTAGACATGGATAAGTAGAAATTAGAAAGGCAATACCAAGGGAGAGAGAGAAAAAAAATAGCAAAGGCTACATGTAATAAAAATGAATAATTACTTTTTCAAGAGTACAAAGCAAATGACTGAATGTAGTTAAGGCCATAGAGTTAAACAGGAACAAAACATTAGAAGGACTTAAAAAGAGTTGGAGCAGAATGGATCCGGATGTATACAGGTGAAAAATTATACAGTTTATGCCCTACTAAAGAAAAAAAGTCCAAGATCACATATACAAATTCATATGTATTTGTAATGAGAAAAGACACCACAACAAAACTTTTTAAAATCACATAAACAGCCAAACACTATGATGCATGCCCATAATTCTAACAACTTTGGGGGCTGAGGCAGGAGGATCACAACTTCAAGGCCAGAAGCAGCCTGTGCCACTTAGGAAGAACCTAACTCAAAATTTTAAAAAGTGTTGTAGGGAGCCAAGAGGTTGGAGGTGTGGCTTAGTGATATGGAACTTGCTCAGTATGTGTGAGGCCCTGAGTTTAACCCCCTAGTACTACAATAAAAGAAAATCAATACCAGACAAATACTACAAAAAAAAAAAAAATCACAAGATCCAGAAACTATCATAATGCTTGGATTGCATTACTGTCTGACACATTAGAGAGGCTACATTTTTCAATCATGTCTCCACAAGAGAAAGAATATAACTCAGCCTTTCCTCTAGCACGGCTGGTCAATTTTCTTCTTATCAATAGTATATTAAAGTTCATTTCTACTTCACAAAACATTATTGATGGTAAATTTTTCAAATTACTACCACATTTAGGAAAGACTTTCAATTGTGAGGCTTCAGAGCATTTCAAATTATCTTCTGTAGTGACAATTGTAACTATTCCTTGGATTGATGACCAATTTGTCACTTATGTCTTTATGTGGTGCCATATCATTAGTTTTATGTAGTCTTCGTTGAAAGAAGAATTATGTGTCAAGAATTTAAATCTTTTCCCAATGTGTCATATGATTGATTCTTCATAATTAATCAGACTATCAAACACTTCAAGAATCTTTTCCTGCTATTGGCAAAATATTTCCTCTTCTTAAGGAACTTAGCAAGGAGTAACCTCATGTGATAAAGAAAACTGAAATATGGCAATCTGTGTAACCCACTAAAGTAATACTTTGAATAATTTCCAGTAATGAATTATTTGTTTCTGCAGCTTGGTAATTTTATTATATATTTCAATAATCAATGGCACTAGTAGAACATACCTAAGTTAAGTTTTCAAAATGTAACCAAAGAAATCACCATTTTGAGTGATTTAAAATTAAATAATTAAAATTATTGATATTACCTCTAATGAATTAATGGGATTTATCATGGCATATTTTAGTGCCATCTAGTGTATACATTTTAAAATGTATGTATGAACTTTTCAATTAAAGATGTCAAAGAAAATAAATAAACAAGCAATTTCATTTTAATTTTTGTCAACATCTATTCTTTGGTTCTACATCCCAGTAATTCCATTTAAGAGTTAATACTTAATGTTGACAATAAGTTAACTGATTGTAGGGTCATCCGAGCTTCTAGAAATTAGTTAAATTCACCTACAATAAAAGGAAATAAACCACTCCTTAACTATTCTGACAGGAGACTTCAATCAGTATCTCAAACTTCTGTGAGACAAAGAAGCTACTTATTATTTTTCAAAGAATCTGAGGTCTAGGAGGATATTTTGACTCATGTCAAGTTAAATTTAAGCTTTGTGTGGTACCTTTTAAAAATAGCTTATGAATAACTTTATAGCTCTATTACAAACAAAAAGAGTTTTATTTAACAAATCAGTTGGTTTATTATCACTCACACCAAAAATGTTGTTGTTGTTAGGTGCCGTCGAGTCGGTATCCGACTCATAGCGACCCTCATAGGGTTTTCAATGGCTGATTATTTCGGGATTGCCTTGGGAGTGGATTGCCAGGCCCTTCTCCCATTTTTGTGGTGCTGGGAATTGAACTCGGGACCTCAGAGACTGCAGCGCAGCGCTCTACCAACTGAGCTAAATCCCAGCCCCCTCACCAAAAATAGAAGTTTATATTCTTTGGTTTTATCAAAATAACACTGTTGTCTTCGTTTTACTTTTTTAATCTTCTAATAAACAATAGTATGTGAACAAAACAAAAGCTTATTTAAACTTCTTTGTATGTGTGAAACATAAAACTAAAAATGAAGAAAAGTTTCCATAAATTCAATATAAGAAATATCAAGTTATAGATTTGTCCCTTGTCTTCCTAGTATTAATTCATTGACAACATGAAACAGCTGGATTTATATGCTATTAAACTCATCATTCTTATATAAGAGGCTTTAAAAAGAGAAGCAAATTCAAAACAAATTACAAACTTTAAAAAACAGATTCTAACTACAAATATTACAAGATACAGAAAACATCATAGTGTTTTCATGTATCTTTAAGCTAGACTAATTTTTTAAAAATTATGAGGCAAACTGCAATCACATCAGCTCACAAAGGTATTTGTAAATCTTCAACAACATTACAAAGAGATGATTCTCACTGCACATTGGTGCAATGGTTCATTTTACGTGTGAAATTGATTAGGCTAATAGAAATAGATACCCAGATTGCTGGTAAAGTATTATTTGTGTTCTTGTTGTGAGAGTGCTTCCAGATGAGATTAGCATTTAGTGGGTAGCCTGAGTGAAGAAGATCACCCTCACTACTGTGAGTGGGCATGAGGCAACCTGTTAGGAGCCCAAACAATGAAACAAACAAACAAACAAAAAAGGCAGAGAAAGAGTGAATTTGCTCTTTTTTAGAGCTGGGACATCCCTCTTCTGTCACAGGACATCAGTGCTCCTGATTCTTGAGCCTTTAGACGTAAATTAGAATTACACTCCTGGCTCTTGGGTCACAGCTGGCAAACAGTAAGTTATGGAACTTCTCAGCTTCCATAGTTGCATAAATCAATCCCTCATAAGCCTCTTTCCATTTATCTATACATAGCCCATTGCCTCTGTTTCTCTAAAGAACCTTGACTAATACAATTGGTATTTCTAAGCACAGGTGAATGCTTACTGTTCAACCCTTAGGATATTAATCCACATAGCTACCACCTCTTAGTTTGCCTGTCTCTGCAGGGACATCCCACCCTAGACAAGTCTAGTCTAGGCTTTATACCAGACATTCAAGGACTAAAACTTCCTAGTCTACTTGGAAGCCATGGAAATATTATAAAAGTTCTTTCCATTAAGTTATGAATCAATATCTTGGCAGTACTGAACCCCAGTCAATCCCTGGGGAAAGAAGATGTAGTGCAAGGCAGGTAGATAGTGCCTGGCTAGAAAATTCCTTGACTAGGCTGAATATTGGGTAACAACAGTAGAAGTAGTTGTGTGGGGAGTGTATGCAACAATCCTTGCATATTAAGTGACAACACAGACAAGTCTCTCTAAAGGCCTACTAGAGTATATTTTGCCATGAATTCATCTCTGATCTGTAAGCATGTATCTAATCTCTCAAATGTCAGGTTCTCTACTACTCTGCTACACCCTCCGTGTACTCAAAAAACACACTGGGAGTGATTTACCCCTCTTAAAAAGAGCTTGTGCAAATGAGAAACATTTTTTCTGTATCAAGAAAGTAAGCAATTTTCACCTTATTAGTTTCTGATTAATCCAGGTGCTTGCTGTTAAATTCCACCTGCTGATTAGAGTTGCAATGTTTTTTTTTTTAAAGCTTCCAGAAATATTTCTTGAATTATTCATCTTTAGCCTAAAATATATCCTGGTTACTACAGTGAATGGTTGATTCTGGGCTAATAATTCTTGCTTATAATCAATGAGAACACTAATCTTCAAGCTGAATATAGATAGAGACAATAAGCAAGAAAAAAGGTCTTAACTTTCACTTGCAAATGAGTTTTACTGATAATTTTTTCCTTTAAACATCACATTAAAAATTGTTTCAAGTGTGATATAATGCTATTACACAGGAAAATCATTGAAACTTTTTGTGTGTGTGTGTGTACTAGAAGCTGAACCCAGGGCCTCATGTATACTTGACAAGTGCTCTGCCACTAAGCTGCACCACAGCTCCTTTTATATGTTTTAACTTGAGACAAGGCCTTGCTAAATTACGCAGGCTGCCTCTGGCCTTGAACCTGTGATCCTCCTGCTTCTGCCTCCTGAGTTGCTGAGATTACAGGCATGCACCACCATTCGTAGCCACTAAAACAATTTTAATTGCATATTTTTCCAAAACTAAATTTAAAGGATTCTCAAATATTAATTTGAGAATTAATTAATGTGTGTGTGTGTCTGTATGTGTGTGTGTGGTTCTTGAGGGTTGAACCCAGGGCCTCACACATACTTTGCAAGTGCTCTGCCAGTGGGCTATACCTCAACCCATTTATTATTATCATTATCATTATTATTATTATCATCATCATCATCATTACTATTTTGTGGCAGGGTCTAACTAGGTTATGCAGGCTGCTTCCAGCCTGGAATTTGCAATCTTCCTGACTCTGCCTCGAGTTGCTGAGATTACAGGCATGTGCCACCATGCCTGGCGGAATTTACTGCTTATTTGTAAAAATTATTTTTATTTAACTCATTTGTTTTTCTAACCCTTCCCACACAGAATCACAATTAAGTAGTCTCAGGTAGATGAAAACAAGTTATTTTAAAGAATGACTTAAGTCCCTATCACCACTCCCTTCATTGATCCGTTCCAGTGTTTCACAATCTTCTCTGCATAGAAATTCTTTCCAATTTAAATACCTATTTTATTCTTCTGTATTTCTAGTAAATGTTGTTGTTGTTAGGTGCCGTTGAGTTGAGTCTGACACATAGCGACCCTCATAGGGTTTTCAATGGCTGTTTTGGGATTGCCTTGGGAGTGGGTTGCCACATCCTTCTCCCATTTTGTGGTGCTGGGAATCGAACTCAGGACCTCAGAGACTACAGAGCAGCGCTCTACCAACTGAGCTAAATCCCAGCCCTTCTAGTAAATACAAAGCCCATTTTCTAAGGTTCTATATCCAAAGAAAATCAGTATTAAAGCATCACTCCCTATCCTAAACATGAAAAGCAAACTTTAAAATGTTTCATGAAGCTTTCCTCTATAAGATTTCTTTATTTCTCCCTAGGTTTTACTACAAGCCCTATAAGGTAGTTTATTTTGTAAATGTTAATAGTTCATTAATTTAATATTTAAGTCAGTTCTTGATTCCTAAATAGCTAGAAGCATGTTAGAAATTTAAAAGATAAATTTTCAAAATACAGTATAAAGGAAAGAAAAAACAAGTCTTTCAAGAGAAGAAGCAAATGCTTTCAGATCTGAGACACTTAACCTTTTATTGTGCAATCCAATATAAAACAGTTTCACTCTTAAAAGTGCTAAGATTCCCACACTGATGAAAATCATTAATCCACATATCAAAACTTAATGTTATCCAAACCACACAGATTCTTAATCTTCTCATGCCATGCTAGATCAGCTGACTCCCCAGGAGCAGACTCTCACTGAGTAGAGTCTCCATCACCAAGGGATGGACTCAACCAGACCTTTTTGCTTAAGAGATCAAGGAGCATCATGGGAAAAATAATCATTCTATAGAGACAGAGAGTCAAGCAAGGCACTCATGCCAGGATGAAGGCCTGCAGATCAGTGTCAGAGTGGCAGGAAATGTTTTCTTTCCACTTAA
Organism: Pedetes capensis; assembly: GCA_007922755.1. Taxonomy (NCBI): domain Eukaryota; kingdom Metazoa; phylum Chordata; class Mammalia; order Rodentia; family Pedetidae; genus Pedetes; species Pedetes capensis. The sequence continues at coordinate 32,629 of VMDO01018226.1, forward strand.
GTGAGGCAACATGTGATGTGACAGGAGGTGACAAATCAAGTGAGCAACAGAAGATGAGCACAGTGGCCTGGGGAACAAATCAAACCAAACTATTTGGCAGGTGAACTTGGCTAGGAGAGATGGAAACAATGATGTCATGCTACAGCCAGGAAGAAAGAGCCTGCTTCATTCCACCTTCAAACTGTTCCCCAAACAGGGCCATTCTAAGCATCTTTGCCTCCACCTTCCTAGCACAAGCCACTAGTTTCCCTTTCCTGGATCATTGCCAGAGTCTCCCAATGAGCTTTCCTACTCCCTATCTTGGACCCTTCTAAATTGTCCACATAGTAACCAGAAGGACATACTTATTGTATAAATTGAATCATGTCACTCCTTTACTTAAAACTTTTTAATAGTTTCCTTCTACACTTGGAATAAAATCAACCTTTCTGACCATGACTTAAAAGACTCTCCATGAACTAGCCCCAGGACACACATTCAGCCTCAATTCCCATCAGGATGCCTCCAGTTATAGTGACCCCTTGTTGTCAAATACACTAAAAACACTGACATCATCTTATAGTTGCTGATTGGGGAAGACAAGTACTCTGAGAAGAGCACAACTAGACTGAGACTGTAAAAAGAGAGTAGGACTTTTCCTCTCTGTCTGATTTCAAATATGTCAATAACACACACAAACACACAAAAGTAAGAGACTATGGATATTGACAAGGGAGGAGGAAGGCATTGATGACACAGTAGATCAGGAATGGAAAAAGAAAGAAAAAGGAAAATATCTCTTGGTCATGGCTCTGTGCCTTTATGAGTTTCCTATTGGTGTTGTAACAAATTGCCACACATTATGCTGCTTAAAACAACACATTTATTATGACACAATTCCGTATGTCAGAAATCCTATAGATTTGAGATAGTTCTCTGGGTCCCACAAAACTCAAGTCCAGGTGTTGGCAAAGCTGCATTCATTTCTGAAGGCATTGGAGATGAATCTACTTCCATGTTGGGTTGTTGGCAGAATTCAGTTCCATGTAATCATTGCACAGGGCTACTTGTTTTGTTGTTAGCTAATGGCCAGGGGTTGTTCTCAGCTTCTTTAGGCTGTCCATATTTTTTGGCTCACAGCAAAATTAGATTAAGTCTTTCTCATGTTTCAAATCCCTCTGTCTTCCCCTTCTACCATATTTCTCTGACTGATGTTTTTGCCTTCCTCTTCTGCTTTTAAGGACTCATATAATTAAATGGATCCATCTGGATAGTACAAAATAATTTTTCTATTTTAGGATCATCTGATTAGGAAACTTAATCACATCTACAGAGCCCCTTTAGGACATTATCTAGATTAGTTTTTGGTTGAATAATCAGTGAATGTGTATCATTGGCAGACATCCTTAGAAATCTGTCTTCTACAGCATCAAATGCCATGATAATTGCTTTGTATACACAATGAAATTTACTTTTCCTGAAACTACTATCCCCCATGTATCTGTCAGTTTGTCCTGCTGTGGGGGCTTGTGTGTTGCTGTGTTACTGAAAGCTATGTTGCTGGTATTTCAGATAACAGCATGGCCACTCATGGTGGAGCAGTTTCAGCTGAGTTTCCAAACTAAGACAGACTAGGGAGAAGGACCCAATAGCCCACTCCCGAAACAATTAGCTACTTCAAATGGATAAAAAAAAACAACTATGGTACATATACACAATGGAATACTACTCAGCAATCAAAAAAATGAAATAATGCATTTGGAGCAAAATGGATGGAATTGGAGAAAATTATTTTAAGTGAACGAACACAAGCTCAGAAAGAGAAACACCACATGTTCTCACTCATATATGGGAGCTGAATCAAAATTATAAGAAAGAAAAAATCCTATACAAAGATCGGATCATAATAAAAGAAAAAAAGCTAAGAATGACATTCTTATAGATGGTCTAGAAAATGCATATAATAGTTCTGACAAGGTAAAAAGGAAGTTCACTCCAGAAAAAGTTTCTATCTTAAACAGAACTGGAACCCAAGGATATATAGAAAAATATTACCATAAAAAGACAAGTAAGTGGAAGAGAAGTCTTTAATGGGGGTGAGGGGTGGGACAGGGGAGGAAGCACACAAGAGGGTAAGGGGGAACCTATATGAATAATGTACATATATGGAAATGTCACAATGAAAAGCATGTCAGAATGAATCACATTAAGGTGTACATTAAAAATTTCCAATAAAAAAGGAAATTGAAAAAAAAAACAATTAGCTACTTCAAACCCTGTGAGTAGGAGAGAGGCACTGTCAAATATAGTGCAGGAAAATGAGCACCCCCCAGGCTGGAAGGCATTCAAGAAAAGACTGGGGAAGAGCTGCCTCCTCAAAGTAGAGTTGAGTTTAATGATGGAAATGGAATAAACCCCTCAGATCTCCTTTTCCTGATGTGGCACAACTCAAAATGAGAAGAAACATAGTGACTACAACACTGTGTTCAACATAAAAAGATTGTGTGCATGGCACAGTGTCAGGTAGTGTTTTTTTCTGTTGTACATAGAGTTGCTATGAGTCAGATCCAATTAAATAGCACCCAACAACAGCAAAATTAATATAACCAGGCAATAGGTACTGTTGCATTAACAACAATAACAACAACAAAAATCTTCATATTCTTTGTTTCCAAACTAGACAACTATTCCTATCAAGCAACTTTAATATATCTGCAAATGGATTTTACTTTTTAAAATTTTATATAAATCCTTTAAAGAATATGTCTGTTGCTTAAGCAAGGCACAAGTCCAACACAGGTTATTTGGATCCTATTAAAGAAAATTGCAACTTGCTTTCTCTCTATGCTCATTTCAGTAGTGTGGCCAAAAATCCTAATGCTGAATCAGTGATCATGTCATTTCCATGGCAACACACCAGGGTGCCTGCAGCATGAATCCATCTTCCCTTAACTGCAGCATAAACAATTCACCTGATTATAATCTATTAAGAGGCTAGACACAAGAGCATGTGAGTAGAAAAAGAGGAGAGCTTCGGCATTGGGTGTTAGTGTGCATTTTGGCAATCTCTAATGAACCAAGATGAGAAGATGCTGAGTAAAAGGTAAAGAGATCTTTAGAATGATTGTGTAAAAATTGGACAGGTTCTCTACTAGCCGACTTTTTGGAAGTGCTTCTGTGAGATCGCAGGATGAATTTTCTCTATAGGAAGTGTAGATTCTGAAATGTTTCTTCCTCCTTCTTCCTCATTATCCACCAAAAAATGTTTTTCTCACTACATAAAAATATAAAAGTGTGAAAGCTTATGACATATACACATGTATGTGTGTACATATATGTGTGTGTGTGTGTTATTAACCCAAGAGAGAAGGAAAGGAATATTTTATTTGGATTTTTATATCAGGAACTAGGCCCAGGAAGAAAACAGCTTTAAAAAAAATCATCATTCACAATATATCTTGAAGCCCTCGTAAGCCTTCGTAACACTGTCCTGAGAGGTAGTCGGCCAATTGCTAGATTAGATAGCCTTCACCTCTGGCTTGAGATGTTCCAGGCAGACCCCTCACGGAAGTGTGCATCTTTGTCTGTGCTGTCAACTAATACAGAGATTTCTGTCTATCATGTCACTTTTAAAATTCAAATACTCTGGGAAAAGAAATGTGAGTCTCATTAAAGTTAATGAGTTTTATCAGGTATAGTATCTTACTATCTAGCTGTTTAAAGCTCACCACCATCCTTTTAAAACAAGAAATTAGAATACTCTCCTTCGGGCACACACATCCTATATACCCCATAGACTGCATATTTATAAGTCCTCCTCCCAAAGAGAATGTACTTGCTGTGCATTTCCTATCTCAGCTTTACCCCACACCTCAATCCTTCACTGATGATCTTGTGTTAATTTGGTGTGTTTCACCTGTGCACAGCTTTCCTGAGAGTGAATTTCAAGGATCTATACATGACCCCACTGTTAAAGTTTTAATACAAAGGACTCTCTCTTCTCTGACAATGACGCCATCTTACCAGGAACTCATTAATAAAATTATTATTCAACAAGGTCAACACTTTGATTTGATAGAGCTTTATGGAAAAGATAGAATATAAAACAGACAACACAGCCTTTCAATAGCCTCAGAATCTATTGATATGACCTAGCAAAGCACTGTAGGGTGATCAATCTACAAAGCAAGGAAATGCAGCCATTTAAAAAGCTGTTAGCATTCATGAGTAGTTGCATCAGGAAGACCTGTGTTTCATTTTGAAAATGGAATTATGTTTTATGTGGAAACTTTAATTGCAGTTATGACTTAGCTTGTAAAGTGTGCAAGATAGGCAATAAGTCATATCTTTCAATAGGCAAGAAAGAGAGGGACAAAAATGTGCTGAAGAAATTCTCAAGATATTGCAGACAGACACAATCCTGACATGATGGGAAGAGGATCAGCTTGAAGGTCAGGAAGAATTTCCTCCAGTTCAAGTACTTGATAATTTGCAAACTGGTCATGTTGGGCAAGTTGTTTAATTTCTCTGGGTCTTGGATTCCACAAGTGTAAAACATGGATAATAGGACATACAATAAATACATTGTCCAAATAAGGATACTTTGAAGAGTGAAACAGGGGACACTATTAATTATACCAGGGCAACAGGAGGAAATCTTGACTGTCAGGGAAAGCCAGAATGCATGATCATCCTCTCAGAATAATTAGAAATCAATGCCTACAGAGACAACACTAAATGCTTGCAAGGAAAGAAAATAAGAACTTTCATTCACTGCTGAATGAAATGAAAAATGATGCAACCACTCTGGAATACAGTTTGGAAGTTTCTTTAAAAACTAAACATACATTGTTTTCTCTCACATGTGGATGCCATATTTCAATATATTTGATATTTAAATGTATATGTCGTGAAAGTAGATTGAGGACTACAGAAGGAGAGTCATAAAGATATATATTAAAGAGAGGGGGAAGGGACAATAAGAAAGGGTAATGGGGAAAATGGAGAGAAATATCACTTGTTTTGCTCTCAGAGGCAAAATCTATCTATCTATCTATCTATCTATCTATCTATATGTAAACACATATATACACACAAACAAGACATGCAAGCAGAAGGAAAAATAATAGTGAGGAGATAGGGGATCAGCAAGGGAGAGGGTTACAGGAGAGGTGATCATGAGCAATGTACAATGATATACATGTATAGAAATGTCATAATGGAGCCAGGCACAGTGTTGGAAGCCTGTAACCCAGCAACTCGGGAGGCAGAAGCTGGAATATCTCAAGCTTTAGACCAGAGGCAGTCTGAATAATTTAGCAAGACCCTGTCTCAAAAACTAAAAAAAAAAAAAAAAAAAAAAAAAAAAAAAAAAAAAAAAAAAAAAAAAAAAAAACATGGGCTGAGGGTGCAGCTCAGTGTTACAGCACTTGCAAAGCATGCAAGCTCAAAGCCCTGGGTTCAAACCCCTGTATCAGGAAAAAAAAAAAAAGAAAAAAGAAAGAAAGAAAAGAAATGTCATAATGAAACCCATTAAGTTGTACATTAAAATATTACTAATAAAAATTTAAATTTTTAAAAAAAAATTTTTAAAACTAAACATACACTAAACATGCAATCCAGCAATTTCATCCCTTGCTATTCACTCATAGGAGTTGGAAACTTAGGTCCACTCATCTATAGATGATTGTTTATAGTAGCTTTTTTCATAATTCTAAAGACTAGGAAGTAACAAAAATGTCCTTCAGTAGGTGAATAGATAAACTCTGTTACATCTAGACAATGGAATATTATTCATCATTAAGAATAAGTGAGCTATCAAGCAATGATTATACACAGAGGCAATTTAAACATTCATTATTAAGTGAAAGAAACCAATCTCAAAGAGGCTAGATACCATGTGATTCCAAATCTTTGACATTCTGGAAAATATAAAACTATGAAGACAATACAAAGATCAGAGGTTTCCAGGGATTAGGGATGAAGGGGGAAAGATGAGTAGGTGGAGCACATTCCTCTTGGGCAACAGTGAAACCACACTGAACCATAATGAAAGATAATGATGGTCATACGCCATCATACTCAGACAATTGTCCAAGCCCATAGAATGTACAGCACTGAGAGGGAATCTTAATGACAACAATGGACTCTGAGTGAAGATCATGTGTCAATGTAAGTTCACCAGTTGTAACAATTTACCATTTTGGCACTGGAGGCTAATATGGAAGTTGTGCATGTGCAGGGGCAGCAACAAATGGGAACTCCCTGTACCTTCTAAATTTTGCTTAAACCTAAGCTTCTCTTAAAAATAAAGTCTATTAATTTTCTTTTTAAAAAGAAAGAAGAAGAAATTGCCTAACAGTTGTTGGAACAATTAAGAAAAATAAATAAAATACTTAGCATATAGTCAGCACTGCATAAAAATTAGTCTGTGTCTCTTTCTTTCCATCTCCCCTGACTTAGGAAAAAAGGACAAGAAAACAACATTTTAGTATGTATAATTATATAAGGATGGGAAGACCTAACATCTAACAGTATTTATAACTGTCTGCCAAATAAAATATTGTAAGTTAGAATATATTTAAATTATTTTAACAATATAGACCTTATAATCCATAAATCTAAATATTTTAAATGAGTAGTTGAATAAATAAGTTATAAACTCTTCTGTGTCATACATCACTCTTTTTCTGCTTGTTTCTCTACCATTTTTCACATAGGCAAGGACAGGAGTTGGAGTTGAGAAGGACTTGAAGCCTTGCTCTACTGGTTATGTGATCTTAGAAAATCACTTAAACTCTTGGCACCTCAATTACCTCATCTGTCCAGCCAGAACTCTTTGAGCTAATGGCTGGAGAACACCTGGTGCTTCACTTGACATATGATAATTGCCTAATAACGTCAGTATCCTTCTTTCTTCTTTCCTTATGGTGCTTGCACTTGATACCTCAGGTTAGAAGAAACGTCTTGGTTCCTAACCATCAGCATTTTAGAGGCTGCTGATACACAGAATGGTTTCTGGGCATCACACACTATACTTCAGGTAAACTGGTAAATCATTAAGTATTAAAATTAGTGATTTACAATCACATATCAGAAATTTAATTATAAAAACATGAAAATAGAAATTGACCCAATGTTCCAATTCAGTACTATCAGGATTTCTCATACCTCCCAGTAAACAGAAGAGGGAGCCCTAAGACTGGAATTCAAGCTTTGGCCTGAAGCTAAAATTTGATCACGTTTTTGTTCTAAATAAAGTCTAAACCAAAAATACTTAAAGCACCTAATAAACCCAGAAAGAGAGAAAAAAATTAATTCTGAACCATCATCCAAGAATTTGGACATGAGACAATTTATCTGTCCAAATGCAATACAAATCTCTTTGATGCTACTACCATAAAATTCTTTCTTTCAATATGTATTTATTTAAAAAGTGCAATTGTTCTGACAAGATAAAAACAAAGTTCACTGCAGGAAAAGTTTCTACCTTAAACAGAACTGGAACCCAAGGACAAATAGAAAAATATTACCAAGTAAATGCTAGAGAGGACTTGGATGGGGGGAAGCATACAAGAGGGTAAGGGGGAACCTATATGAATAATGTACATCAAAATGCATATATGAAAATGTCACAATGAAAAGCATGTCAGAATGAATCACATTAAGGTGTACATTAAAAATTTCCAATAAAAAAATTCACTCATACCATATCTAAATATATACAACTCTTTAAAAGGTTTCTTAATGTATGATAATGTAATTTTTGATTTTTAAAATGTTTTATAAGTGATAGAAAATGGAATCAATTTTACTTTTATTACATCTTTCTTCTAGCCTTCTACTTAATGCTAAAATTTAGGGTCACATCCTTAAGGCATCCAAAGGGCCAACTTCGACAATTTGCAGCAGAATTAGTCTTTTATCCACTTACTATAAGGCTCTGAGTCCATGTTATTTTTTTCTAATAGTCACATCTGTATCTATCCTAACTCTCTATTCCCCATCTTTCTAACTATAAGTTTATCTGTTCAGACCTCATAACCTATATATTAACAATTTATTATATTAACAAAATTGACCAGAAATGATGCAAGCCCTAATTATTTCATGACATCTCCAGCATAGTTATATATACAATAGTAGTAAAAGATTAAGTTGTGAACTGCTTCAGTCAATTAAACTAACTGAAGCATCAACAAAGAAAAAACTAATCTTCAATCAATAATATCAATCATAATTTCTTTGAGAAAGTAAAAATGGAGGAATAGAGTATTGAAAATGGCACTACTTGATACTACTATTTAATCTATGAGCTCTTGAAACTGAATTTTGCTATCTCAATTCTGAAATTAGAATAGCAACTATTTTACAAGGTTATTGAGATTGAATGAGGTAAAATACCCTTACATTCCTTATACAGTGGCTACAGCACAGCTGCTAGATGTAAATGGCTTTTTTCTTTTCTAAATTTTCATGGCTTCTATCATTGAAGCTTGTATTTTAATACTAACCACATACAGACACCTATTAACCAGAAGATTTACATATAAATGCTTTCTTGTAGGGAAGAATTGGGAGGAAATTGGCAAAAACTCCCAAACTGGGAAAATGGCGTTTGAATATCTGGTTTGTAAGTTAGAAATCTAGGGGAAATGAAAGTAACTTGGTTGCATGTTTGTACAAAACCCTTCCTGGTTGGACAATTGGACTGAAAGCTGATTGGCTCAGGCCATTCCATGGGCGAACTATATAAAGAGCTGCGCTGCAGCAGCTCAATCTCTCTTTTTGGCATGGCCTTTCTGGCATCCCTTTCTGCGCCTTCTCACCTGTCCCTGCCCAGACCAGAGATGAGGAAGCGCCTCTCCCGCTGCTCTCCCCCGGACCTTTGGTGAGGAAAAAACGCTCTCCCGTCGCAATCCTCAACAAGGAAAAGAACCTGCTTTCTGTCTGATCACCGAAGAAGCGGCAGCTGTCTCCTCCTGACCACCGAGACGACCAACACAGGTGTTTGCCCCTGGAAGGCAAAAGCACCTGAGGCTTTTCCTTTCTCCTGTCTCCTCCGCGGTCCCGAGGGCCGCAGGAGTCTGCGCCCCTCACCTGAGGGTCCTGAGTGAATTGTGTTTAGTATCTGTGTGCGCGGCAGCGCAGCCCATCCGAACCTTCAGGCCGGACCGGGAGGCGCGTGTCCCACATAGATTTGGCACCCGAATGTGGGACCCAACATAGTTGGCGCCCAAACAGGGACCTCACATGGAAGTGGGGGACCCACATGGAATGTGAATAAAAGACCCTCATCCCGAGAGGGGACCCCGGAAAAGGAAAAATCCCCATCCCAAACGGGGAATGGAAAGGAAAAGCAGAAAGCCCTCTCCCGAGAAGGGTGCTTGGAGGAGGAGTAGAAACAGCTGTGCTTCACAGAGAGCCAGACAGGAAGCCATACCGGAGGCCATGAGGACAATGAGCAGGGACTCTGATCAACGGACGGAAGGCCAACAGGTCCGTCCGCAGCAACAGGAGTAAGCGCCATTTTGGGAGAGTACGTGGTCAGGCATAGGCGTATGCAGCCCTAGGCAGGGACCCTAAGTCTGGGGACCAATCTGCGCAGGCACATAGGGGAGGCATACACTTAGGAAAGACCACCAGGGAGACACGGGAGAGCATAAAGAATGGAACCTCCTGGCAACAGGAAGATATAGAAAAGTGAAAAGTGACTTGGCAGGGCCAGAGCCTAACGCAAAAAGGAGGCCAAGAGCTTCTGTTAGAAAGGGCCCAAGAAAGATCTGTGAAGGGGCCAAAGGACTCTAAGGAAAGACAAGAAAAGGGCCTGCCGAGGAAGGGAGGAAAATAGGAGAAATCAAGAACTGTAGTGTACCTCCCATGAGTTAAAGAAAAGCGGTAGCCATGGGAAGCAGCAAAAGTAAAATATCGAAGGAGCAATGGAAAAGCCTAAAAGCCCAGTTAAAACAGGGTGCGCAGAAGGTGAACAAAAAGGAAGCACGAAAGTTTTAGAAAGAGGCACTAGCAATAGCACCGTGGCTAGCCACGGAGGATTTAGAGAAAATGGAGGTATGGGAAGAGGTTAATGAAGCAGCTAGAGCAGCTGTATGCAGAGGAAATAATGTGTCACC
>VMDO01018227.1:0-31066 GCA_007922755.1 Pedetes capensis
TAGGGTAAGGGGTAACCTATATGAATAATGTTTATCAAAATGCATATATGGAAATGTCACAATGAAAAGCATGTCAAAATGAAACACATTAAGATGTACATTAAAAATTTCTAATAAAAAAATACAGAATCAACCCAGGTGCCCATCAAAGAATGAATGGATAAAGAAAATATGGTACATGTGCAGAATGGGATATTATTCAGTTATAAGGAAAAAATGAATCTTTGTCATTTTTAGCAAAACTTATGGAACTAAAGGACATTGGGGGTGGGGTGGGGTTGCAGCTTAGCTCAGTTGGTAGAGTGTTGCTCTGGGATCTCTGACATCCTCAGTTCAATCCCCACATCCCAGCACTGCAAAACATAAGAAGGATGTGGCAATCCATTGCAAAAACAATCAGCTATTGAAAACCCTATGAGGGTCACTAGGAGTCAGACTCAACTCAATGGCACCTAACAACAACAACAGAGGAAATTCTGTTAAGTGAAATGAGCCAGACAAAAAAAGACAAGTTACTATATGTTCTCTCTTCTATGTGGAAATTAAAAACAAAAGCTGACCTGAGTATAGAATGGTGATGACTAGAGGCTGGGAAGGTGAGGTAAGGTAGATAAAGGGAGGTTGGATTTGATCAGTGTTTACAGTATGCATGTATTGAAATATCACATTGAACCCATTAATATGTACAATACATGTTAATCAAAAATGAACAATGATTTAGAAATCCGCTTAAGAACAAATGATTTATTTGGGGGAGGTTCCTATTATGATGGTCATATACCTATGTATTTGTCAAAATTCATAATAAATGCCCTCCAAGATACTGAAGTTTATTGCACGGTAATTTAAAAATGGAAAAAATTATTTTGAGAGAAAAAAACCAGATGAAACATAAATTGGAATGATACACATCAACTTTTGGATAATGGTTATCCCGGAAAGCAGGAGTAGTCATATTTTAGTTGTGGCTCTAATGTTTAATTAAAAAGGAAGAGGGCTTCTTTCTTTCTTTTCTCTCTTGAGAAGCCCATGTCCATGTCTTGGATGTGAGTCTCTCTCTCTGACTGCCCACACTCACTTATTCTGAAGTGTGTGTTTAGTAAACTCTATAACTTTGTTTCAGTCTCAAAAAAAAAGAAAAGAAATAAAGAAGCCAGGTGCAATGGAGCATATCTCTAATTCCAATGACTTGGGAGACTGAGGCAGGAAGATCATGAGTTTGAGGTCACAGGCAGCCTGTATAATTTAGTGAGACGCTACTTCAATATAAAAAAATAAAAAATGGGCTAGGGGTGGAGCCCAGTGGTAGAGCACATGCAAAGTATGTGCAAGGCCCAGGGTCTACTCCCAAGTAGAAAGAAAGAAAGAAAGAAAGAAAAGAAAAGAAAAGAAAAGAAAAGAAAAGAAAAGAAAAGAAAGAACTTCTGTTCTCATTAAAGAAATACATGGTATAAGGCTATATGTACTGTGGATAAAAATAAAGAAGGGAGGAGAGGCAGAGAGTAGAGTATAGTAGGGGTGCAGGTGATTTAGTTTCAAGTAGAGTCATCAACAAGACCTTACCATGAAAATAACTTGAACAAAAAACCAGAGGAAGTTAGGAAGTGGGCCATAAGGATGTCTGGAAGAACAATACTCAATGAAGAAGAAACTGCAAATAAAATGTTTGTGAAGTCCAGTGTCTGAGTCACCATTCCAATTCACTTTTGTTTCCTAAGCTTAACTAACTGAAAAATCATGTGAGGATCACCTAATGCAATGTACCTGCATAAGAATGATGTGATAAAAAGGGAGCTCTTATACATTATTGGTGGGAATATAAGTTAGTACAGCCATTATGGAAAACAGTACGGAGGTTCTTCAAAAGATAAAGAACTACCATATCATTTAGCAACCCCACTACAGGCTATATATCTCAAGTAAATGAGATCAATATGTCAAAGAGACATCTGTACTCTCACCTTCATTGCAGTATTATTCCCAATAGCCAAGATATGAAAATAATCTAGGTGTCCATTAACTGATGAATGAAGAATGTGCGGGGGGTGCACACACACACACACACACACACACACACACACACACACACACACACACTGAAATACTGTTGTTGTTGGGTGCCATTGAGTCAGGGTCCAACTCATAGTGACCCTATATAGAATTTTCAATGGCTGTTTTGGGATTTTTTCAGGAATGGGCTGCCAGGTCCTTTTCCTATTTTTTTACGGTGCTGGGAATTGAACATAGGTCTCAGAACATGCAGAGCAAGCACTATACCAACTGAGTCAAACCTCAGCCCAATGAAATACTATTAAGCCATAAAAAGAATGAAATCTTATTTGCAGCAACATGGGTGGAACTGGAAATACTTATGCTAGGTGAAATAAGGTAGGCACAGAAAGATAAGTACTACATGATCTCACTCAAGTGTACAATGTAAAAAAGTTGATATTAGAGAAGTTGAGAGTAGAGTGGGGGTTACCACAGGTGCTCCAGTAGGGAGGTTAAGGGATAGGGAAAGATTGATTGATAAGTATATTATAGTTAGTTTGGAGCAAAAATTTCTAGTGAGCTATTGTACAGCAGGGTGACTATAGACAACAATAATGTACTGCATATTTCAAATACCCAGAGAAAAGAGTTTGAGAAATTTCAACATAAAAATGATAAATGGTAGCTGGGTGCAGTGGCACATGGCTTTAACCTCATTGACTTGGGAGGCTAAGGTACAAGGATCATGAGTTCGAGGCCAGAGGCAGCCTGTGTAACTTAGTGAGACCCTTTCTCCAAATAAAAAAATTAAAAAATATGCTGCAGGTGTAACACGGTGGTATGACACTTGCAAAGTATGTGCAAGGCCCTGGGTTTAATCCCTAAGTACTGCTTAAAAAAGAAAAAAATAACAACAACAACAACAAAAAGATAAAAGTTTGAGTAATTTAACCTGATTAACACATTACACAAAATATGCATGTTAAAATATCATGTTATCCATTAATATGTACCATTTTGATGTTTTTATGTACCTATTAAAAGAAATTTAATAAAGCAGGACCATTAGCAGCCAGGTAAGGCCTGGCTCTAGACTCTAGACACATAATCCAATATATTTCCTAGAACTCTAAACCAAGGTAGGTAATGTAGTCTTCCATCCCCTCATCAAGAATCCAGGGGCAGAGCGGTAACTTCCTCACTGCATTTAGGGGTATACTGGTTATTTAGCAATCAAGAGATGAGTTAGACTTGCAAAACCATTATATTTTGAAGTCAGATGATTTTAAGAAATCATGCTAAGTAGAGAAACTGTTCTTACTTGTGGAGTTGTTAGGGTTGTGGTGCTACTCATTGTGTCTTCCATTTGCTGTGTCTGAACATCCAGGGTTTCAAACTGGTGTTCAAATTTGTCCATCAAGGCAGAAATCTGAAAAAAAAAAACAGTCATAAGAAAAACTTACACTGAAAGATGCCATATAAACATTAAATAATAATTATTATTATCATTTACCTTTTCAAGGTTCATACTCCTCAATGTAGCATCCATAGACTTAACTACACCTGCCATGGACTTTGTTACCTATGTGGAATACAAAACAGATTTAGCATCCTATTGTACAAGTAATGTGAATAGTTTTGTAGCCTCCTAAATATATTACTCATAGATCAATTTAGGAAACTGGTCTACCTTTCCCCTAACTGTAAAAATACATTATGTATTGTGGTCTAGGCATTAGCTATCTTGTATCTTTGATTTCACTTAGTTAAAAACTAATTAGACTTGCCGAGCACGGTGATGCACGCCCATAATCCCAGCAGCTCGGGAGGCAGAGGTAGGAGGATCACAAGTTTGAGACCAGGGGTAGTCTGCGTAACTTAGTGAGACCCTGTCTCAAAATGTAAAAGAATGGGCTGGGGTGCAGCTCAGTGGTCCAGCACTTGCAAAGTATGCAAACGCAAGGCTCTGGGTTCAACCCTCAGTACTGAAAAAAAAAAATTAGACTTTAGTTCAAAAATCCATTGACAAAGTAACTTTTCCTACCCAGCACTTAGATTACATTATGCCTGTCCAAGAGTGACTTTACCATCACCCTGTAATACTTTACAATAGATTCAGATTTCTGACAACTCTTACTACTCTCTTTCAACTTAAACATAAAACTATTACTATTTACAGATAGAAAAATCTTACCTTGCCCATTGTTACTGCAGTTTGAACTCGGGCTGCCACAGCGTCAACCCTAGCACTCATTCTCAAGAAATTAATTGCTTGATTTTTCTGACGGATTGCATTTTCAGCATGTATTCTTGCCACTTCTGTATTGCCTTTCTGAATGGCCTAATTTAAGTGGAGCAAAAGTAAATAATGTTGAAGACAGACCAAAATGAAATATTGGTGAAGGCAAAGAGAGAAAGCACAAATGTTATAAAAAAGAAGAAAATGACCACAAATTAACCTAAAATCTGCAAGAGCTTTTGTAATTAGCCCTTTACGAAATAATTATGTCTTAAACTATTAGAAGGATCATTTATAGCTCTTTAATTTTTTAATCTCATAATTAGAAAATCCAAATTAAGAGTTTAAGAAATCAGAATATAAAGAAAAATAAAAGTTAAAAATTGCCCATACTCATATATCACTGAGCTATTTCCACTATTAATATTTGAATGTATAGCATTCCAATGCATAAACATTTATTAAAACAAATAAATTTATTACAAAAGTACATGGAGCATTCTGTTTTAGAACATGATTTCATACACATACAAGGTGTGAACAAAACTATGGTGAATGTTTAAAAAATTATTACAGTAAAAGCCACATTAGCACTAATCTCCCTCGAAATACTCTCTCTAGCTTCAAACACATGTATCCTATTGTTCTTGCCACTTTCTGAAACAATTCTAGAAGCCATTTTTCAAGAGTATCTTTAGATTCATCCTCCATCATGACAATGCTCCTTGTCATACATCACTTCTAGTATATGAATTTCTGTCAAAAGCATTAGGGGGTGTCCTCATCTACTTTATTCACTCGATCTGTCGCTGTGCAACTTCTGGCTCATCCTTAAAGTCAAAAAGGTGATGAAAGATAAAGATTTTTGAATCAATTCAGGACTTAGATGCAGATAGGAGAGCATAAGTAGATGTAACTCAAGGCATGGCTAGATGGCTGGAGAAAATCTAAGTAATCAGTGGCAGGGAAGGCTCTAGCTGCTTGCCTGGGAAGGCTTCAGCCCTTGGAAGTTCTCCTAAGCCTAAAAGCCCCCTTCTGTTCTCTCTCTGACCTTGGGTGCAGACTCTACATGTGGATGTGTAGCTGGCAGAACATGCTGACACCTTTCACTGCCCACAAGACCTTGATTGATTTTTAAAGTTACTTTAACTTTAGACTTCCCAACTCATAAGAATGCTTAATGTTATGATAAGAGCCTAACAAAATGCACTAGAGACACTCACTCGGGAGCAGTGCACCCAAAGGCACTGGTCCCCATCTTGGTCTCTCTGACACTAAATCTTGGTGTGGAGCAATCCTTTTTGCATCTGCTGACCCCATGGATGTTAAACAGACATGACAACTAAAGACATTCAGGAAAGAGGACTTCCAGAATTGCTTCAGAAGTGACTAGAACAATGGGAGCCAGGAGGAGTTTTTTGAGGGAGATTAATGGTAATGTGGCTTTTACTGTAATTTTTAAAAGTTTGAACATCTGGCATAATTTTTGATCTCTGAAAACATCTTTTTAGGTCAAAAATATATAACTACATCATCATTTCTAAGGGCTGTATCATATGCACATACCATTAGCCAGGGTTTTCACATGTGGTACAAAGACTACAGAAGAATAAGTAATTATAGATATTACAAAAACATAAGCACTTTTGTTTATGCATTTACTAAATATATGTAAAGGATGTAATTAGCATGAATTCATCCTTTTCCCAGTATAACAGATGAGGCTACGGTTAAAAGTTAAGAGAAAAATAAGTCAATCTAAAGAAAAATTGTTAAAAATAGTTTAGAAGGTTGCCTAATACAGCAAACTAGAAAAGGTGGTATAAAAATGGCTGAAATATGAGAGTGTGGGTAACATCCCTGATATCTGAATATTAGTTTCCAATTCTTCAGTGATATAAGCAGCAATTTGCTAACTATATTAGTACATGCAACTTTACATACTTTCCAAGTATTTTCACAACTTAAATTCCTAGATGCAGAATTACCGGATGCAGAGGTATATACAATTTTCATTGCCCTCCCCAGAATACTGGCAACAAGTTCCATCTTACAATTTTTATAGGGTTCTTATTTTTTCCCACATAAACTTATTAACATAGGATATTATTATTATATTCTATTATAATCTAAGAGGTATAAAATGGTATCTCACTGCATTTTTTTGATTAAAAGTGAGGTTGAACATTTTTATATATTTAACAGCCAAATATATTTCCTCTTTTATGAGCCATTTGTATGTGCTTCCAATTTCTGGGACTTTTCTTATTGATTAGCAAGAACTTGACATTTAAATGATTATGTTTTTGTTACATCAATGCAACTTTTTCTACATTGTTCATTGACCTTTTTGTGTATGACTATTTCTTTTATAGTCAGATATTTCTTTTATGGTTTTTCCACTATTCTTTTTATTTATTTATTTTGCAGTACTGGGGGTTGAAACCAGGGCCTTGCACTTGCATACTTTGAAAGTGCTGGACCACTAAACTGTACCCCCAGCCCATTTTACTTTTTTCTTGAGACAAGGTCTTGCTAAAGTATTCAGTCTGCCTCTGGTCTCGAACTTGCGATCCTCCTTCCTTTGCCTCCTGTGTAGCTGGGATTACAGGAGTGCATCACTGCACCTGGTTCCACTGTGCTTAAAACATCTTTTTGCACCTCAAGGTAATATATTATAATATTTTAATTGACTCCCCTCAGACATTTAAATATTTTTTAAATTTAAGTGAAAAGTATCATTAGGTATCTACTGTTTTCCTACAATAAAGTGCTTAACTTATTGAAGCACTTCCTCCTTCAATATAATTAAGTTTTTTCTGTTTGAAATCGAATACTTTGTTGTTCATTTTAGCTAGTTTTAAAATACTGTAAAAGAAATGCATGAATGTGAGTATACTATTGATGTAGAAAAGAATACATAATTTAAAAAGTCCTTCTTTCTACCAGAGTCTCTCATTCTCAGATCTTAGGAGTAGCCATTTTAACATACACACATTTGTTAAAATATTTGTTGAGCATCTAACAAAGTATCTAGGCACTTAGGGTTCAGTGGTGAACTATAAACACAAAACCCCATGTGATCTTCTGAAGTATACACTCTAAGTGGAAAGTCTGAAAAATAATAATTAAAATAGAAGTATGTTAAATAGTAGCAGATGTTGAGGAGAAAAATGGAGCAGAGAATGAGTTAGGATTGTTGTTGAAATTTTAGAGTAACCAGGGAAGCTTACTTACTATAGCAATATCAGACAAACACCTGAAAAGAAAAGTTTTCTCTGTTAGAGGAAGAGAGGAAGTTAGTCACTTAGATATTCAACAAAGAAGGCAGAAAAACAGCATGTGAGAAGACCCTATATAAACATGTTGCTTATTACTTTCCCTGAAGAATCCTTCACTATTGCCACTCAAGGCTTGACTTTTTTCTTCAATTCCTTAAGCTTAAGAAAAACAGTGTGTTCTTCACTTTTAGTTTTCTTTCTCCAGCTCTTTGCACATATCAGTATAATATTTGATTTTGTCTTCTTGAGCTGCCTTTTAAAATCTTCTGTTTAGTGCCTTAACTTCATCATGACTTCCTTTTACTTTAGCTTCTCATAGTACAAGGGTAAATTTCAGAGTCTCTTTTAATAAACATGTAATTTGGTCTTTTCTTTTTTTCATGTCCTTTTAGAAACCTTTTGCTTTCCTTATCAATGATGTCTTTGATGTCATGCTACAACTTTTCTGGTCTTCGATAATTAGTGTCTAACACATCAAACCTGTTCTTGAGGTAGTCTCTGAACTCAGTTGGGATATACTCAGCATCATACCTTGGCTCTCACACTTGTTCTAATTTTCTTCAGTTTCAGTTTGAACCCACACATGGGTAGCTGAAGGTCGGATACACAATCAAGACCTGGTCTTGTGGTGACTTTTGATACTGAGCTTTTCCATTGTTTCTTTCCACAAATGTAATCAATCAATTTGGTTCCTGTATGTTCCATCAAGTCTGCAGCCATAGCATCCTGGAATCTGATCCTACCTGATCTCAAAAGCGAAGCAGGGTCAGCCTGGTTAGTCTTTGGATAGGAGACCACCTGGGAATACCAGATGCTGCAGGCTAGGGAGGAGGACCTTGCAATCCACTCCAGAAACAATCTGCCATTGAAAACCCTATGAATAGCAGAGAAGCACTAATAATAATGCTGGGTATGACACAGTATCAGGAGTGCTATGTTCTGTTGTACAAAGGGCCCCTATGAGTTGGACCTGACTTGACGGCACCTAACAACAACAACAACAACAACAACAACAACAACAACAACAACAACAACAATTTTCCATCTGGTGAATTCCATGTATATAGTTGCTGTTTATGTTGATGAAAAAATGTTTCGCAACATCAAAAGAAGATGGAAGGGGTACACAGTCATTATATCAAAAAGAATTGGTGGATGAGGAACCATCTCAAGGTGTTGCATATGATCAGGAACCAATGATACTGAAGAACGAAGTGGAAGCTGCTTTGAAGGAAATGGTGAAACACAAAGCTCCAGGAATTGATGGAACACCAATAGACATATTTCAACAAAATGATGCAGCACTGAAGGTGCTAACTTGTTTATGCCAAGAGATTTGGAAAGCAACTACCTGGCCAACTGAAGGGAAGAGGTTGACATTTGTGCCTGTTCCGAAGAAAGGGTACCAATCAAATGTGGGAATAATTCAACGATATTATTAATATAACATCAAATAAAATTTTGCTAAAGATCATTCAAAAGTGACTGCAGCAGTATATAGACAAGGAACTGCTGGAAAATCAAGCCAGATTCAGAAGAGGGCATGGAACCAGGGACATCATGGTTGATGTCAGATGGATATTAGCCCAAAGCAGAAAACAGCAGAAAGATGTCTATGTTTTATTGACTATGCAAAGGCATTTGACTGTGTGGATAACAATAAACTATGGATAACACTGTGAGGAATGGGAATACCAGAGTGCCTAATTGTAATCACGAGGAATCTGTATGAGGACCAGGAGGCAGTTGTTTGAACAAAACAAGGAAACACTGCCTGGTTTAAAGTTGAGAACGGTGTGCTCCAGGGCTGTATCTTTTTACCATATCTCTTCAATCTCTGTGCTAAGCAAATAATCCAAGAGGCTGGACTTTATGAAGAACTCAGCATCATGATTGGAGGGTGACTCATTAACAACCTGCGTCATGCAGATGATACAACTCTGCCTGATGAAAGGGAAGAAGATTTGAAACACTGATGAAGATCAAAGAACACAGCCTTCAGTATGGACTGTGCCTCAATATCAGCAAAACAAAAATCCTTACAACTGGGTCAGTATGCAGCTTCATGATAAATGGAGAAAAGATAGAAGTTTTCCACAATTTTGCTTTACTCGCTTTTACAACCAACCCTCACACCAAGTCAAGAAATTAAAAGTCACACTGCATTGGAAAAAGCTGTTGTAAAAGACCTCTTTAAAGTGCTAAAAAGATGTCACATTAAAAACTAAGGTGCACGTGCCTCGTGTCATGATAGTTCAAGTCACATCATATGTTTGTGAAAACTGGGTGTTGAATAAAAGAGTCACGAAAAGAATCGATGTTTTTGAATTATGGTGCTGGAGATGAATATTGAATATACCATGGACTGCCAAAAGAACTAACAGATCTGTCCTAGAAGTAGTGAAACCAGAGTGCTTCTTGGAAGTTAGGATGGCTAGATTATGCCTGAGGTACTGTGGACATGTTGTCAGGAGGGACGAATCCCTGGGGAAGGACATGATGTTTGGGAGAATGGCAGGTCAATGAAAAAAATGAAGACTCTTAACTAGATGGATTGACACATTGTCTTCAACAATGGTCTTAAACATAAAAAAGATTGTGTGCATGGCACAGAGTTCCGGAGTGTTTCATTCTGTTGTACACAGGGTCGCTAATAGTCAGACCTGACATGAGGACCCCCAACAAAAACGACGACAACAACAATAACTGCAAACATGTTGCTTACACAGCAGGAGGATCAAAGTTTCTAAATCAGAATGAATAAAGGAAGGAATAAAAGATAGAGTCAGGTAATAGATCATATATAGCTTTTAGGTCATTTTAAGATTGAGTTTACTTGGAGATGAGAGAGCAAGGCATCAATCTAAACAGAACAGTGAAATGACCTGACTTCTGTTTTCAAAATGTTCTCTCTGGTAGTTGTGTTAAGATTACATTTCAGGAACAAGGGTCAGGAGCAAGAAGACCTATTAGAAGCTTACTGTAATAACTGAGGTAAGATAATGATGGCTTAAATCTAGGAAGAAGTGGAAGCAGTGATCAGATTCAAAATACCTTTCAAAGATAATGACATCTTTAAAAGATTTGCTGAGTGATCAGATACAGCATATGAAATAACCAAAGGGTTAAGTCTGACACTATTATAAGGCTGTTTGTTTTGTTTTTGAGTAATAGAAATGACTTTAACTGACATAAGAAAAACGTTTTTGGAGGATGAGACATAAGGTGCTCTGTTTCAAGTTTGATTTGCTCCTTCGACATCCAAATAAAAGCAACAGGTAGTTGGATATAGGAGGTTGGAGTTCAGGGGAATAGACCAGGCTAGAGACATACAGTGGTTAGTTATTAGCATGTACATGGTATATAAAGGCTAGGAGACAAAATGAACACAATTCTGGGGTCAATACAGATAGGAAATTAAAAACAAATGAACAAACAACCAATAACAAAACAAGAGGAAACACTGAGCACTGAGAGTATGGTGTCCTGGAAGCCAAAGGAAGAAAGAGTAATTAACTGTGAGAAATACTATTGGTGGCACCAGTAAAATGGGGATTGAGAACTGACCATTGGATCAAGCAATACAGAGGTTTCTGGTTTCCATGGAGATGGAGGTATGAGTCTAAACAGGTTGGATACAACAGAGGATGAAAGAAGAGTAACTAGGAATAACTAACAAATTTAGACAACTCTTTCAAGGGTTTTTTTCTAAAAATGAAAAATAGACAGGAGAGTGTCAAGAGGCAGAAATGGAGTCCAAAGAGAACTTTTAAAAGATTTATGGATGTTTGTGTGCTAAAAAGATTTAGTCAATAAAGAGGGTAAATCTAGCAATGTAAGAGACAACTGCTACATCAGTGACATTAGGTAGGAGAGATAGGATCTGGTATACAAAGAGAGGAGATGGCCTTTGCTACAAGCATTGTCAATTCTTTGATTGCAAGATAGGAAAGGAAAATGTGAGCATAGAAGCAGGTCAGTAAAGTAGTCAAAAAATTCTTAATGAAATAGAAAGCAAGATCATCAGCTGAATCTGGGATAAAAAAAGAGATTAAAGTATAAAATTGTCATTTAAGGGAGTGTAAATACATTATAATCCATCACCAAGTTATGTGGATTCTTTTAAGTCTCATTTAACTCAGGTAATTTGTTGTTGTTGTTGTTGTTGTTGTTGTTAGGTGCCGTCAAGTCAGTATCTGACTCATAGCAACCCTCATAGGGTTTTCAATGGCTGACTGTTTCGAGATTGCCTGGGGAGTGGATTGCCAGGCCCTTCTCCCATTTTTGTGGTGCTGGGAATTGAACTCGGGACCTCAGAGACTGCATCCGCAGCACTCTACCAACTGAGCTAAATCCCAGCCCTCAGGTAATTTGGTAAGATGTAAAAAACATTAAGACATATTCTATGATCCAGCAATTTTACTTTCAGGAATCCTAAGGATATAAGCAGAGATCACTATAAATATTTTTATATGATTGTTCACTACAGTGGTATTTAATGTAGCAAAATAAGTTGTTGTTGTTAGGTGCTGTCGAGTTGGGTCCGACTCATTTGGAACCTATGTACAATAGACCAAAACACTCTCCGACACTGTGCCATGCTTGGCACTCCGTCAATGCTTCTCTGATATTCATAGCATTTTTGTTTTTGATGGTTGATTGTTTTGGGGATTGTTTCAGGAGTGGGCTATCAGGTCCTTCTCCCCCTGTTCCCACTTTTTTTTTTTTTTTTGCCATGCTGGGGATCAAACTAGGGCATCAGAGTGTACAGAGCAAGTATTCTACCAGCTAAGGTAAACCCCAGCCCATAGTTATCACTTTATTGTTGTTGGTGTTAGGTGTTGTTGAGTCATGTCTGATTCATAGTGAACCTCAGAGGGTTCTCAATGGCTGATTATTTCGGGTTTGCCTCAGGAGTGGATTGCCATGTCCTTCTCCCAATTTTGTGGTGTTGGGAATTGAACTCAGGACCTCAGAGACTGCAGAGTGGTGCTCTATCAACTGAACTAAATCCTAGCCAGTTATCACTTACACATCCAATAGAGGAACGATTAAGTAAATTATTTTCATGTGACAGAATAGTGTTTTATTAATAAAAATATTTCAGGAAAAATAGCTATCTACATTGTGCAAAAGTTCATCATATAATAATAGCAAGAGAAGGAAGCAAGTTCTTCCTCTATCCATCTACTCATAGACCAAATCTGAATACTATTACGTGTCAGGCACTAGTAATACAACACAAAACAAGAGAAAGCCCCCACTACTGGAAGGAAACAAACAAAAAATGAATAAGCATGTTGTTGTTGTTAGGTGCCCTCAAGTTGGTATCTGACTCATAGTGACCCTATGTACAACGGGTGAAACACTGTTATCAGTGCTTCTCCGCTATGCATAGGGTTTTCAATGGCAGACTGATTTTTGAGAGTGGGTTGCCAGGTCCTTCTCCCAAGTCTACATTCTCCGGTATTCCCAGGAGGTCTCCCACCCCAGTACTAACCAGGCCCGAACCTGCTTAGCTTCTGAGATATGACGGGATCAGATGCCACAGGGCTACAGCTGCAGGCAAATAAGGAATTAGTAAGTACTTTAATGAAAATAAAACAGGACAACATGATAGGATAATAGAATGAATACACTACTTTAGGCTGGATAGTTGGGAACCATCACTTGAAGGAAATGTCATTTTAGCTGAAAACTGAATGGCCAGAGGGAAGCAGCCTACAAAGACTTAGGTGGAAAAATCTGTCCAGGCAGAGGACATAACTAATGCAAAGTTCTCAAGACAAAGTTAAACTAGATGTGTTTTATGAAAAGTAAAGGGAAAATAGGAAGAGATGAGGTTGAAAATGATAATAGGGCTAGATCACATAGAGCCTTAGAAGGCATGGTAAGGATACTACATTTTGTACTTGGTGTAATGAGAAGCCATCAGAGGACTTTAATCAGGAGAATGACATAATCACAAGCTATTGTAAAAAAAAAAAATCACCACTCTGGCTACTTAGTAAAGAACTGGCCACAGAGGGCAACAGTAGACATGGTACGAAATGAAACACCCACTTTCTCTAGAAGAATTTGAAAGGGATTCATGTGACTCCCCTGGGCAGTAAACAGGCCACACCAACTGCAGAAACATGGGGCTGGCAGATTCACACGGTATGGCCTCAAACCATCCATCTTTTCTTCTACCAAGGTGTGAGGTAGAACTCACTTCTTTTGTGACCCTACAGAAAACTCATGACTCATCTGGAATGAATACCCTGCAAACATTTCCCAAAGCCTTGGGAAATGTCTGCAGGGAGACCAGCTGAGAGGTTATGTCAGTAGGGAAGGCAAGAAATGATATAGTTTCTCTTAGGTTATTAGTAGCAGAGGTTGTAAGAACTAGTCAAGTTCAGAATATACTTAGAAGGTATACTTGTTGTGGAGCTACAAGAGGAAGTAATGATGATTCCCAGGCTTCTGATTGGAACAAATAGGAATAGGATTTCTATTAACTAAAAAGAAAATTTCTTAAAGAAGGTAATGTTTTTATATGTACAAGAAGTAGAAATCAAGCATTCTAGTTTGGAAAATATTAGGTTTGAGATTGTTGTTGTTGTTAGGTGCCGTTGAGTCGGTATCCGACTCATAGCGACCCTCATAGGGTTTTCAATGGCTGAGTGCTTCGGGATTGCCTTGGGAGTGGATTGCCAGGCCCTTCTCCCATTTTTGCGGGGGCTGGGAATTGAACTTGGGGCCTCAGGGACTGCAGCACAGTGCTCTACCCACTGAGCTAAATCCCAGCCCTAGGTTTGAGATGCCTGATAGAAACCCAAGTAGAGATGATAAAATGATAGCCATAAATATGAGCCTAGAGCAAGAGGAAGAAATACAGGATACAGGAAGGATACAGGATATTATCTTCACATTCTTTCCTCTCATTCACTCCAATTTGCTATAATAAGGACTTTAACTCTACTTCACAGAAATTGTTCTTACTAAGGTCCACTGTGGCATCTGATTCTGTCAGACGTCAGGAGCTAAGCAGGGTCAGGCCTGCTTAGTCTTAGATGAGAGACTGCCTGGGAACACCAGGTGCCGAAGGCTTGGGAAAAGGACCTGACAATCCACTCCCAAAAATCAATCAGACAGTGAAAACCCTACAAATAGCACAGAAGCATGACAATAGTGTTTCGGTGTTTTGTCTGTTGTACATAGGGTCACTGTGAGTTGGACACCTAAAAACAACAACAACAAGGTCGTCACTGTCTTTCTGCTGGCCATATCCAACAGATAGCTTTTAATCTTCTTGCTTGCTATATTTTGTCCTGTCAATCATTCCTTCCTTGAATCACTCATATTTCTTTTTCATTCCCGGTTCTCCTTCCTACCTCTCTGGTTTTCCCTTTTTTGATCTTTGCTGGTTTTATTTAATTCCTTCAGCTCCCCTCCCACATCTTTCTAAATGTTGGTATTTCCCAAACAGGTTTCTTCAACCTGGTAAGGTACTCACTACTGATCAATCCCATCCATGTCCAGGGTAACAACACTCAATAGGCACTCTCAAATCTTGTATCTACAGACCAAATGTGTCTCCTAAGTGTCTGTAAAAGTTTCAACTTCTTGTTAGACCACTATGTCAGGAAAGGAACTTCTCATTTAGCATATCAAAAGCTCAACATTCTCCCCTAACCTGATCACTTTCCAGTATTTCCTCATTTAAAGGAATGTCACCACCATCCATCCAATCAGCTACCCAAGTCAGCAATTAGGTTTTAGGGAGGAGAGGACAATGGTAAACTTCATTGTGGCCTGGGTAAGCTGTGGTATTTTCACAATAAAATTTTCCAGCATGTAGTTGGATATTCCAAGTATGATTCTCAGTAGAGAAAATGGATTTGGGGATCACCAACACACAGCAATTGAGAACAAGAGCATAGATAGGAAAGTTCAGAAAGGGAGCAGCAGAACAAAGACAGAAACTTGAGGGATTAAAAAAACTTTCCGATGGAAACAATAGAAAAAAAGCCTATGCAGAAGACCACAAAGGGATGCTCAGAGAGCATTAGAGCAGCCCAAAGCATGCAATATAACAGAAGCCTTTAAAAAAGAGGAAAACCAGTGAGAGTAAGTATTGCTGAAACAGGATTGAAAATTAATCTCTGGACACAACAAATTTGACTAAGCAGTTGGCAAAGTCATCTTTGGGGGTCACTCTGACTGATAAGGAAGTTTCAAGGAAGTAGGGAAATCAGTACAGTACAGGTGACTTAAGTCTTTTCCTTACTATTTGCATATAATTGATATACAAATAGATTATGAGAGCTCTTTGTATGCAGCAGCTATGCTGTCATGTTGTTACAAATATCCTTCCCCACTTATTTTTTGACTTTTTAACAGAATTTTTAGATATAAACAAGTTTTCTCAACATAGTCAAATTTATCAGTCTCCCTTTCTTGGATTGATTGATTGATTGATTAATTGTACTTGACGATTGAAGCCAGGGACTCACATACTTTCCAAGTGATCTGCCACTGAACTGCACCCCTGGCCCTTTTGTTTTGTTTTGTTTTTTGAGTCAGGGCCTTACCAAGTTGCACAGGCTGTCTCTGGCCTTGAACTCACAATCCTCCTGCTTCTGTTTCCTGAGTCACTGGGATTACAGGCCTGAACCACCACACCAGGCTTTGGTATTTCGGATCTTATGTTTTGTATTTTCTAGCCTTCACTCCAAGATTAATTTTAAAAAGGCTTTTTCTCTTCTATATGTATATGGTTTTATTTTTAAGAGTTTCTACTTTCATACCACATGAAACATTTTTGGAATACGGATTTGCACATTTTAAAATCAAACCACATATATGTAAATCTCCATGGAAACTATTTTAACATATTTTAATTTAAAAAAAGATTGTTGTAGGCCAAGTGTTGCAAGGGATTTAGAACACAAACAATGGAGGATGAGGAATAAAAAAATAGAAGGAAATAGAAAGTAGAGGAAAATGAAAAGGAAATTGTGAAGAAATCTGTATGAGGGAGAGTATAATCACTATCACTAGATACAAGATCGGGATGCACTTTTCCCTGTCAAGCAACTTCTTGAATAAAAGAGTATTAATTCTGATTGAATATGGTGGAATAACTTGAACATTTTAGCACTGTTGTGTTTGCCTGAGATTTGATACCCCCCAAAATCATTTTTCATTATTTCCAAACTCTCCAGTATACAAAACCTTGGACCAAAAATCTTGTTGGAGTTTCTCTTTTCTTGTAACAACTGGACACGTTTTTAGAACAAGATAATCCTAATACATCAATTTTAAGTTTACTTTTTCTTTCAACTCAACATACTTCCATCTCACTAAGAGTTTCTTCTTGTATATGTCTGTCAAGTAAGAATATAGACAAAGTACACAAAATGACTCAATTTAAGGACTGTATACATGGTACTACCAAATATCTGAGTATCTCATGTAACACAATATTAAAAACAGATGTATAAATATGCAAGTGCAAAAACTAATGAACGTTGAGTCTAAATCTCCCAGACTTTACCCCGAATGCCTTTTTCCTTTATTGATTCAGTTTTTGTATCCTTTTACTATAATAAACCATAGTCCCAAGTACAATTACCATCTGAGTCCTATGAATTCCTCTAGTAAGTACACAAACCACAACATACATTAATGCTTTGCATTGTTTAGATATATAACTTTAGAAAGGATAGAAATTAAAATCAACCAAAATGTAAATATTCTTACATATGAGCTTTATACTTCTCAGTAAGAATGGTCTTAGCTATAAACAAAAGGGGAATGTTTAGATGTAGGTAGAATAATCACATTCTTTTGTGGGCCATACTTACACATGTAAATAGCAACAAATATTTAAACATAGTAATAAAGCCATTCTTAACTATGTAAGATAATACTTTACGTAGACTTACTGAAGGCATTTTTCATCTTTCTTCAATGTAAAATACACTGTATACAATTAGCCACTCTTCTATAAATAATTGTGCTCATTCTATGAATAAAAAAGTGAAAATATTACAGTGGTCTACCTTTTTAATTTTGGCCTTTTCAGTCTTTTCTTCTTTATCACATTTCTTGGCATTCCTATTAAGTTCTTTTGCAGCAAACTTCAAGTTAAATAAGTGTTCTGAAAATACAGGTTAAGGCTATTTAATAAAATCTTTTTCGCAACATAACTACCTGCAAACATGATGTTAAAATTATAAAATTTAACAGATATGATTGTTATTTAATCAACAAATAAAGTTTCTGAAGAAATAGAACAATTTGTATCTCTTCTATACTTATTTTCCACTCAAAATCAAGTAAATAGAAGACACAGTATTTATTAATTATAAAGGAAAAATAATATCTGTAAAGAAACTTGGAAGACATGACCTTAATCAAGGTTAACAACATCTATAATAAGTCATTTCATCATCAGTTACCATCTGAAATGATAACCTGAGAAAAGTACATATAGCATCACTTCTATGGTGGTGTCACTAACAACATAACCTCTGTCTACTCCAGAAAAAACATCAGACAATCCTGAACTAGAGACTTGATATAACTAACCAGTGTACTTTTGAAGTGTCAAATTCATGAAGAGCGATGAAAGACTGAATGCAACATAAATGGGAGAAGAGTACAGAGACAGGGTGACTAAATGGAACATGGAATCCTAGACTGGTCCCTGGAACACTGAAAACATATTAGTGGAAATATTAGTGAAATCCAAGTAAGATCTGGAATTTAGCTAATAATAGTGTAGTGATGCTGATTTCTTCTGGTTGATTTTTATTGTTGGTTGTTGTTAGGTGCCGTCGAGTCGGTATCTGACTCATAGTGACCCTCATAGGGTTTTTAATGGCTGAGTGCTTCGGGATTGCCTTGGGAGGGATTGCCAGGCCCCTCTCCCATTTTTGCGGTGCTGGGAATTGAACTCAGGGCCTCAGAGACTGCAGCGCAGCACTCTTCCCACTGAGCTAAATCCCGGCCCTTGATATTTATATTATGGTTATATAAGGCAGCATTAGATTTGGTAGAAGGTACATAATAACAGCTGGGTGCGGTGGTGCATGCCTGTAATCCACAGTGACTCAGAAGGGAGAGGCAGGAGGATTGCAAGTCTGAGACCAGAGGCAGTCTGTGTAATTTAGTGAGACCCTGTCTCAAAAAGTAAAAAAACATGGGCTGGGAGTGCAGCACAGTGGTGCAGCACATGCAAAGCATACAAGTGCGATGCTGGGTTCAACCCCCAGTACCGAAAAAAAAATTAATTAATTAATTAAAAAGAAATAAATAAAGTAAATAATAACTACATTTGCAAATTCAAATCTAAAATTAAGATTAAATATGAAATTAAAGGCCTGCAGGCGTAGCACTGTGATATCCGATCCTCTCAGATCTTGGAAGCTAAGCAGGATTGGGACTGGTTAGCACTTGGATGGGAGATGGCTGGGGAAGGCCAGGTATTGTAGACTTGGGAGAAGGACCCAGCAACCCACTCCCCAAAATCAACCCGCCACTGAAAATCCCATGAATAGCAGAGGAAAGCACTGACAATAGTGTTTCACCTGTTGTAACAACAACAACGATAATGAAATTAAAAATAGAAAAAAGTCATTAAAAAAGAAAAAATAGGAGAAAAATACTCCCTTCAGTAAAATTCAATGTGCAGTACCATAAATCTTTCACTTTTATGACACAAAAATAAATATGAAGTTTATGTGCATTAATGACAAACACATGAATTATTTAAAAACGAATTGGTTTGTGTCATGATTATGTCACTAGTTAGGAATATTCTATGCATTTTGTAACATGTAGAAAAGGTAAAATTTAATTTTTAAAACTTGGTTTCTGTATTTCTTTGGGAAATCTACAAAAAGATAGAAGGTTGCATTTTTTTGAATGATGAAATACTATACAGCTTACAGGGCTGACTTTTAGATTGATTATATCACTATCAGGAAATGATTTATATTATGTACCAAAGCTAAATTATAAATTAAGCCATTTTGGTAATCACTCAATGGTCTCAAGGTTCTAATTCAACATCTTATTTAGGGATGAGAGAGATGTATTTTTTACCCTATGCAGTATTCAGGATATAAATTCTAGCCATACCTGGAATTGTTAAGAAAATAAGGGCATGCTTTTGAATTTGTGAATGATTTTAATGTAAAATATATTTCAAAATTATTTATATTTTGTTTTTTTATTTTTATTTTTGAGACAGAGTCTCACTGTGCATCCTAGGATGGCCTAGAACTCCCATGTAGACCAACATGACCTTGAACTCATGTTGATCCTTCTTCTTTGCCCTCCTGAATGCTGGGATTATACATGTGTGCCACCATGCCTGGTGACAGTACACTTCAAATTTGTAAGATTTGCAATTTCAGCTAGTTGAATGAAAAAGTTAAAGCTTCTTTTGCATACACAGTTGGTTTGTCAGGGGTTCTCAGTACTACTGACAGCTTTCAGTCAGATAAATCTTTTTGTGGGAGCTGTCCTATGAACTCTAGAAAATTTAGCAGCATTGCTGGCTTTTACCTATTAGATGTCAGTAGCACCCCCTCCCAGTTGTAACAAGTAAACCCATCTCCAGATACTGTGAAATGCCACTTAAGGTGGAAGAGGGACAATCAAACCCTGTTGAAAAGTATAATAATTGATGTGGATAAAATGGATTTATTTTTCATTTCCTAAATCATTACCTAAACAGAATCACTGTCTCTGTAGGAAAAGTCACTATAGTTTAAAGCTGAATTATAGCGATTGTTTTAAATGAAATTTACTGTAAACTGCAAATGCTGAGGACTAATGAATATGAATGAATACTTATTATAGCCAATTCTTATTTAATAGTTAAGATTGATCATGGTATAAAATATTGGCCAAAAATTTAATAGATTACAAAAGTACATCCAAGCTGGGGGCTGTGGTACACACCTATAATCCCAGCAATTCGGGAGGCTGAGGCAGGAGGATTGGGAGTTCAAAATCCAAAGCAGCCTGCACAACTTAGCAAGACCCTGTCTCAAAAAAAAAAAAAAAATGCGGGGTTGGGACTGCAGTTCAGTGGTAGAGAAATTATCTAGCATGTACAAGGTCCTGGGTTCAATTTCCCAATATTGCAATAAAAAAGCCTACTGAATACCATAATGCTTTTCCCCCCTTTATCCTAAAAAGATAAACAACTCTAGTGCCAGGCGCGGTGGCACACGCCTGTAATCCCAGCAGCTCAGGAGGTGGAGGCGGGAGGATAGCAAGTTCGAGACCTGAGGCAGTCTGCGTAATTTAGCAAGACGTTGTCTCAAAAAGTTAAAAAAAAAAAAAAAAGGCTGGGGGCGAAGCTCAGTGGTCCAGCACTTGCAAAGCATACAGGTGCAAGACCATGTGCTCAACCTCCAGTACCCCCCCAAAAAAAAGAAAAATAAAACAACAGCAACAACAACCCCCCCCCAAAAAAAAGAGAAGATGAACAACTCTTTATGCAATATGGAACCCTAAAGATTTAGAAAACAGTTTGGGGTTTACCTCAGTTGGTAGTGCCACTCTGCAGTCTCTGAGGTCCCAGGTTCGATCCCCAGCACCACCAAAATGGGAGAAGGATGTGGCAATCCCTTCCTGAGGTAATCCCAAAACAGTCAGTCTTTGAAAACTCTTTGATTGTGACATTTCCATATATGCATTTTGCATGTCAGAATGAATCACATTAAGGTGAACATTAAAAATTTGCAATTAAAAAAGAATGTTTAACATTGAACATAAAAAAAAAAAACCTCTTTGAGTTGTTGTTGTTGTTGTCGTTAGGTGCCGTCAAGTCGGTATCCGACTCATAGGGACCCTCATAGGGTTTTCAGTGGCTGACTGTTGCGGGACTGCCTTGGGAGTGGATTGCCAGGCCCTTTTCCCATTTTTGAGGTGCTGGGAATTGAACTCAGGACCTCAGAGACTGCAGCACAGTGCTCTACCAACTGAGCTAAATCCCAACCCAATAACAACAAAAGATTTAGAAAAACATTTTGAACTACAGATAAATTACAACAAATATCACTTTAAATGCAGAATTTAGATTGTAAAAAAAGCAAGAGAAATTCTAGCAGATAAAGTCAAAGGGGAAGACAGAGTTATTAGTAACAAGCAAGCACTGAAGTCCCTGAAACCTTCTATGGTAAGGTACTGGATATGAGCTTTCTGAACAAAGGTATAACCCTTTAAGACTATAGTATTAGCATAAGGGTAGGTAGAAAAAAAATCTTACTAGCTGGCAAAAGAAGAGGAGATGACAAGATTATTGTTGTATGAACCTTGGCCAGGAGTTGGGGATGCATCAAAGTCTCCTCTGGGAATTTATAACTACAGCCATATACTCACATGGACTTGAATTTTGAATGTCTGTAGTGTGATATTACAATGAATGTTTAAGTGAAAAATTTATTATGGTATAAAACACATTGCCATTAATCCCCCTTAAAATACTCCCTTTGCTTTGAACACACTTATCCCATTGTTCTTGCCACTTTCTGAAGCAGTTCTGGAAGTTCTCTTTCATGAATGTCTTTAGTTTCATACTGTTTTATGACAATGCTGTGTCACACATCACTTCTGGTACCACAATTTCTGGCAAGAAAAAAAAAAACATGGTGTGTCCTCATCCACTTTATTTGCTGGATCTGGCATTGCTGGACTTTTGGTTCTCCCCTCAAGTAAAATGACCATGAAAAATAAATATTTTGAATTGTGTTTGGTAATGGATAATGAAAGGTAAAAAATACTAAAAACAATGTTAACAATCAGGCAATGTCTCAAAGACACTTCATACTTAGGATGAATTCATTTTAAGAAGGCAAGGTCAGTTTAGCATTAAAAATAACTATCCAGCCAAGCACGGTGGTACACGTCTGTAATCCCAGCGAATCAGGAGGCAGAAGCAGGAGGATCACAAATTTAAGACCAGAGGCCTTCTGTGTAATTTAGTGAGACCCTGTCTCAAAAAGTAAAAAATGGGCTGGAGGTACAGCTCAGTGGTCAAGCACTTGCAAAGCATGCAAGCGTGAGGCCCTGGGTTCAACCCCAAGTAGTGCAAAAAACAAAAACAAAAACTATCCATATATTTTAACATTAAGAGATTAAAGAAAAATATTAATTTCAATATGTAAAGTCAAAAACATTACATAAAGTCCAACATTTGATGGACTCATCAAATCAACATTCAGATGAATGGATCATGACGAAACTCTCTGAAAACTAGAAATGGCAGAAAACATTCCTTCACCTAAAAAAATGTATCTATCAAAAATCTATAGCAAACATCATCCTAACAGTGAATAGTTAGAATTCCTCTTTTAAAACTATTAAAAACATTATCATGCTCTATTTTTTAGTTAAATCATTGTTCTGGAGTCCTGGCAAGCCACAATAAGTAAAATAAAAAGAGAAAAAATATGTACTGGGTTTGAAAATCACAACATTATTTTCAGTTAATATTATTTATTTTCTACAAAGAACTGAAAGTATACATATTCTCTAACCCAGAAATCCCATTCCTAGCTATAAATACCCACACCACCTGCAGTCTGAATAGGAAATAATGTGCAAAAATTATCATAGCACCATTGCTTATAACAGAAAAAATATAAACAATCTAAATGTGCATTACTAAAATACATATATATATATATAATTTTAGTAATGTCCATTACTAATATATACATATATATGTATATATATACACACACATACACACATATATATATGTGTGTGTGTGTATGTGTATGTGTGTGTGTATATATACGCCTGCAGCCGTAGCCCTGTGGGATCCGATCCTGTCAGATCTCAGAAGCTAAGCAGGGTCAGGCCTGGTTAGTACCTGGATGGGAGACTGCCTGGGAACACCAGAAGCGGTAGGCTTGGGAGAAGGACCTGGCAACCCCCTCCCAAAAATCAATCTACCATTGAAAACCCTATGAACACCAGAGAAGCACTGACAATAGTGTTTCCCCTATTGTACAAAGGGTTGCTATGAGTCGGATACTGACTTGATGGCACCTAACAACAACAAAACAAATATATATATATATATATATATATATATATATATATATATATATATATACACACATACATATATCTCAAAAATGTACCTGTGGGGTAAAATACCATTTATTCTCAAATGTATGTATGTATATGTACGTGTATGTGTGTGTGTGTGTGTGTGTGTGTGTGTGTATATATCTCTTAAAAATGTACCTGTGGGGTACAATACCATTTGTTCTCAAATTTAATCCTCACCCTTTCAACAGTTTTAGTGGGCTACAAAATCAGATGCTGAGTAGAATCACATGCATCCACATCTGATTTCATGTTCTTCTAAAAACGTCAACTTTTAGATAGTGATACCTCTGGTGGAGGAAGAAAGGATATGAGGTGCTAATGTTTTACAGTGTTTCTTAAACCGAGTAGTAGGAGCCTGGTGACTTCTGGGCACCCAACAACACAACAACAACAAACACATTCAATTGTAAGTGCTATCCTTTATTCTGATACTTTCCTTTTTAAACTTGATGTTGATATTCAGATTTTTTTTTCCATGTTTGTACTTTTCTGGGAAGTAAGGATTAAAGTTACATGGTTAAAAAGAAATCATTTAGAATGAAAGGTCAGATTAAGAGTTTATTGTCTTTGTTCCATAATGTTATCATTAATTTTGAAAATGAGAACTGTTTGAAAATTAAAAGTAAAATAAAAAAGAATATATTAAATATATACTATTATAGGGACAACACTATTAGGAATGTATACCTGGATGTTCATGACAGAAATTTAATATTAAATAGCTGCTTACCAAGTTGCTCTATTTTCATACATTCTGCTTGTAATCTTTAATTCTACTTTGTAGAAACACAAGTTTTATGTTTACAATGTCAGTAGCTTCTTATCCGGACATTCCCATATTATGTACTTTTCTATATTTAGTTATAACTTTGTTTACATGTTTTTCTCTTCAATTAGACTATGGACAACCTAGGAATGAGGATGAGTCCTAATTGTTATTGTATCATCAACCAAATGTAATGCTTAACAGTTAGCCAATAACTAAGTAAATGAATAGTAGAAAATATTTTACAGTGGTATATGAATTGTTAGGGAAAAGAAGCACCACTGATACTGAGCAAGAAGATTCAGTTATAAATTTAAACAATTACAAATACGGTTATAATAACAGAATGCTGCTTATTTGTGTTATATATTAGGATTCCACATAATAACTCATTCAAAATAAAGGGATGACACTAGTAAGTTAGGAAACTACTGTCACTGAGGTTCCTGGACTTTTAATTTCATGGGCTCGAAAATATCAACATCAAGTTTAAGAAGGAAAGTATCAGAATAAAGGATAGCACTTACAATTGAATGTGTTTGTTGTTGTTGTTGTTGTTGTTGGGTGCCCAGAAGTCGAGTACGACTCATAGCGACCCTACATACAACAGAACAGAACAAAACACTCCTAGATTCTGTGCCAGGCACACAATCTTATGTTTAATCCCATTGTTGCAGAACTGTGTCAGTCCATCTAGTTGAGGGTTTTCCTTTTTCTTGTTGACCTGCAACTGTCCCAACCATAATGTCCTTCTCCAGAGATTGGTCCCTCCTGCCTCTATGTCCAAAATAAGTAAGATGCAGTCTAACCATCTTTGTTTCCAAGAAGCATTCTGGTTGTACTTCTAGGACAGATCTGTTGGTTCTTTTGGCAGTCCATGGCACATTCAATATTTTGCTCAAGCACTATAATTCAAAACCATCAATTCTTCTCCTGTCTCTTGTATGCGATGTCCAGCTTTCACAGCCATATGATGCAACTGAAAATATCATGGAATGAGTCAGGCACACTTTCATCTTCAATGTGGCATCTTTCCATTTCAATACATTAAAGAGGTTTCTTGCAACAGCTTCTCCCAATGGAATGCATCATTTATTTTTTGACTGCTGCTTCCATGGGTGTTGACTGTAGAAAAAAGTAAAGCAAAACCTTACCCCACAGGTACATTTTAAAGATATATGGGGGCTGAGATTTAGCTCAGTTGGTAGAGCGCTGCTCTGTGGTCCCTGAGGTCCCGAGTTCAATTCCCAGCACTGTAAAATGGGAGAAGGACTTGGCAACCCACTCCCAAGGCAATCCCAAAACAGTCAGCCATTGAAAACCCTATGAGGGTCACTACGAGTCGGACTTGACTCAACGGTACCTAATACACACACACACACACACACATGCATATATATACACACACACACATACACACATATATATACATACACATATACATATATGTGTATGTACATACACATATACATATGTGTATGTATATATATATTTGTTGTTGTTTTTAGGTGCTGTCAAACTGGTATCCGATTCATAGCAACCCTCATAGGGTTTTCAATGGCTGGGTGCTTCGGGATTGCCTTGGGAGTGGATTGCCAGGCCCTTCTCCCATTTTTGCGGTGCTGGGAATTGAACTCGGGGCCTCAGAGACTGCAGCGCAGCACTCTACCCACTGAGCTAAATCCCAGCCCATATATATATTATTATTATATATATTATAATATATATAATTATATATAATAATATATATTAGTCGTGGACATTTAGATCATTTATATTTTTTCTGTTGTTATAAGCAATAGTGCTATGATAATTTTTGCACATTATTTCCTATTCAGACTGCAGGTGGTGTGGGTGTTTATAGCTAGGAATGGGATTTCTGGGTTAGAGAATATGTATACTTTCAGTTCTTTGTAGAAAATAGTATTATCTGAAAATAATGTTGTGATTCTCAAACCCAGTACCTATTTTCTCTCATTTTATTTATTGTGGCTTACTAGGACTCCAGAATGGTGTTTTAACTAAAAAATAGAGCAGGATAATGTTTTTAATAGTTTTAAGAGGAATTCTAACTATTCACTGTTAGGATGATGTTTGCTATAGATTTTTGATAGATATATATTTTTTTAGGTGAAGGAAGGTTTTCTTCCATTGCTAGTTTTCATCAGTAAATGTTTCAAATCCTCTTCACTTTTAGCAGAATTTTGTTATCTGCATAATGCAGATTGCTAATGAGTCTTCCTCCAATCATGATGCCACATTCTTCAAGTCCAGTTTCTTGGATTATTTGCTCAGCATAGAGAGTGAAGTAGTATGGTGGAAGGATACAGCCCTAAGGCACACCTTTTTTCGATTTTAAAGCAGGCAGTGTTTCCTTTTCTGTTCCAATGACTGCTTCCTTGTCCATGTACAGATTCTTCATGAGTACAATTAAGTGCTCTGGTACTCCCATTCTTTGCAGTGTTATCCATTTGTTATGATCCATACAGTCAAATGCCTTTGCATAGTCAATAAAACATATATAGACATCTTTCTGGTATTCTCTGCTTTAAACTAATATCCATTTGACATCAGTCATGATGTTTCTAGTTCCGTGTCCTTTTCTGAATCCGGCTTGATTCCCTCTCTGTATACTTCTACAGTTGCTTTTGAATGATCTTTAGCAAAATTTTACTTGCACATGATGTTAATGATATGGTTCAACAGTTTCCACATTCAGTTAGATCCCCTTTCTTGGAAATAGGGACAAATATAGGTCTCTTCCAGTCAGTTGGCCAGCTATTTGTTTTCCAAGTCTGTTAGTATAAGTGAGCACCTCCAGTGGTGCATCCATTTGTAAAACCTCTCCATTGGTATTCCATCAATTATTAGAGCCTTGTGTTTTGCCAAATTCTTCAATACAATTTCCATATCTCCTTTCAGTACCATCAGTTCTGGATCATATGCAACCTCTTAAAATGGTTGGTCATGCAATTGTTTTTGGCATAATGACTCTGTGTATTCCTTCCAACTTCTTTTGATGTTTCCTGCATCATATAATATTTTCCCTGTAGAGTTCTTCAGTATTGCCACTAGAAGCTTGAATTTTTTCTTCAATACCTTGAGCTTCAGAAAAATAGAGTGTGTTCTCCCCTTTTGGTTTTCTATCTCCAGCTCTTTCCACATGTCCTTATAATATTTGATTTTGGTCTTTTACAGCTGCCCTTTGAAATCTTCTGTTCCTTACCTTCATCATGTCTTCCTTTTACTTTAGCTGCTGGACATTCAAGGACACATTTCAGACTCTCTTTTGACATGCAATTTGGTCGTTTGTTTTTTTCCTGTCTTTTTAATGATCTTTTGCCTTCATGACAAATATTTTACACTGTCCTTTCCTAATTTCCCCTCTTTGACTTGGTTATGAAACCTTACTACAGTCTAGCAGCACCACAATTACCAATAAAACTCAATATCTTGGATTTCCAATTTGGTAAATTTAACATGAGTTTCAGAAATGTGTGGTTTTTAATAGCTCACTAGATGATTCTGATGCATATCTAGATTTAGAAGCTACAGAATAAGCATTCTTTCTTACAGGAAAACTGCTTCTGTTGCTATCATATTTATGCACACAATAGGATCAAATGCAGATCCACAATCTCTTACCTCAAAGGCCAAAATCCAAAAAGTTTTAAAAGCTAGAAGTTATTCATAACATTTGCTAGCAAAACATGTCCTGACAAGAAGAAATTTGATGACAGTAACTGATCTGAACATGAAGTTATGTAGTCTGTTGTTTAACCCATCCATGTCCACATGCTTCACTGTAAAAATATTGTGTTTAATTACATGTTTAATTAAACATTAATGTGTTTAATTTTGGTGTGCTGGCTCAAGTACCACTAGAAATATGCAATACATGGCACATGCCTCACTGCTTTTCTAAAATTTAAATAAGTCTGAATTGTGATTTGAATACTACAACCAACAGCAATTCAAATTAAATTCTCTTTCCCTATTTATGGTTACTTTCACAATCATCTCTTATGTGAAGAGTGGCTATTGTTGAAAATGGACACTTTAGCAGTAAAAATGTACCTAATAGCCAGGCATGGTGGCGCACACCTATAATCCCAGCGACACAGGAGGCAGAAAGTAGGAGGACTGCAAGATTGAGACCAGAAGCAGTCTATGTAATTTAGAGAGACTCTGCCTCAAAAAAGTAAAAAAAAAAGAAAGTAAAAAAAAAAAAGGGCTGAGGGTACAGTTCAGTGGTACAACATTTGCAAAGCACGCAAGTGCGAGGCCCTGGGTTTAACCCCCAGTACTGCCAAAAAAAAAAAGTACCTAGTAATGAGGAATAACTTAATTTTTGTAAAGGGGCCCTGTGTAAACAATTATTTTCCTGAATAATCAAATCATTTTTAAATTCATATCAAGATTATTTTCTTTTCAAAAAGACACGGGACTTAGAAAAGCAGTCTAATGGTTTATACTATTGAGTACTTACAATTTAAATCATAATTTAAGAAGTTAAAAAGTAGTTTATTTTGCCGAGACCGGTGGCGCAT
Source organism: Pedetes capensis (assembly GCA_007922755.1). Lineage (NCBI taxonomy): Eukaryota > Metazoa > Chordata > Mammalia > Rodentia > Pedetidae > Pedetes > Pedetes capensis. The sequence continues at coordinate 28,957 of VMDO01018227.1, forward strand.
TCCTGCAATCCCAGTGGCTCTGGAGGTGGAGGCAGGAGGATCACAAGTTTAAGACCAGGGGCAATCTGCATAACTTAGCGAAACCCTGTTTTTAAAAAGTAAGAAAACATTGGGCTGGGGTGCAGCTCAGTGGTCCAGCATTTGGAAAGCACGCAAGCGCGAGGTTGCTGCAGTCCATGACTACAGCCTAAGATCCAGGGTATCCCGAAGGCAGATGAGGAGTCGGCGGTGGGTAACAGAAACACAGCAGCTCAGAGGCAATATATATATGCCTGTTCCCACAGTACAAAAGCCTCCTTGACAATTTAACACAGAGGTACTTATCTATCTAAAGGCAGACTTTGGTTCCCAGCTAGAGAAAAAGGGTAAAGGCTGCTGTTCTGGTCAGCCTGACCCTCCACTGCTATTATGACTGCCAGGTGTGTGTAAAACTGGACGTATTCTTACTACTTGCACGACCTAAGCCTAAAAAGACTGTATAAAAAACGAGCTATCCAAACAATAAAAGGAACAGATCCACATTGCCTCCGAGCTGCTGTGTTTCTGTTACCCACTGCCGACCCCTCATCTGCCTTCGGGAAACCCTGGATCTTAGGCTGTAGTCACGGGCTGTGGCACGAGGCTCTGGGTTCAACCTCCAGAACTGCAAAAAAAAAAGTAGTTTATTTTTAGTTGCCAGGAGAAAGGTTTTAACCATAAAAGTACTTTGCATAATGTAATAATTAGTAAAAAAAGAAAAGAACAGGGATTATGATTAAATCTTAATTATGAGCACTTCAGCCACCTACAGTCAGATTATTACACTTGTCTTAATAAACTCAGAGTAACAACTCAACCCTGTAAAAGCAGAAAGTACATATGTATGTATCCACATGCATTCACATGCACATACAAATACATATGCCAGTCAAGGTCATTTCAAAAAATATTAAATATGAGGAGGCTAGTGCACTGTGATAATACATGCAAATATTTACTAGACTCCTATTATACTTTTCCCCCACACATCTGTCAGTTTGCCGCACTGTGGGGGCTTGTGTGTTGCGATGAGGCTGAGAGTTCTGCCATTGGTACCTCAGATATGAGCAAGGTTACCCATGGTGGACAGGTTTTCAGCTAAGACCCAGACTAAGACAGACGAGGGAGTAGGAACTGGTGAACCACTCCCGAAATAACTAGCCATTGAAAACCCTATGGATAGCAAAGAAACACTGTCAGATATAGTGCTGGAAAATGAACCGCCAGGATGGAAGGCACTCAAAAGGCTCCTGGGGAAGAGTTGCCTCCTCAAAGTAGAGTCTACCGTGATGATGGAAATGCAGTAAAGCCCCAGGGACCTCCATTTGCTGATGTGGCATGACTCAAAATGAGGAGAAACAACTGTAAACATCCATTAATAATTGGAACATGGAATGTACGTAGTATGAAGCTAGGAAAATTAGAAATCGTTAAAAGAGAAATAGAGCACATAAACATTGACATTCTAGGCATCAGTGAGCTCAAATGGACCGGCATCGGCCATTTTGAGTCAGACAATCATATGGTCTACTATGCTGGGAATGATAAACTAAAAAGAAATCGTGTTGCATTCAACATCAAAAAAGACATTTCAAGATCTGTCATGAAATACAATGTTGTCAGTGATAGAATAATATCCATATGCCTACAAGGAAGGCCAGTTAATATGACTATTATTCAAATATGCACCCACCACTAAGGCCACAAATGAAGAAAGGGAAGACTTCTATCAGCTTCTGCAATCTGAAATAGATCAAACATGCAATCAAGACATACTGATAATCACTGGTGACTGGAATGCAAGGATTGGAAACAAAGAAGAAGGCCCAGTAGTTGGAAAATATGGTCTTGGTGACAGAAATGAAGCTGGAGATCACATGATAGAATTTTGTCAGACCAATGACCTTTTCATTGCAAATACATTTTTTCAACATCATAAATGGAGACTATACACATGGACATCAACAGATGGAACATACAGGAATCAAACGGTCTACATATGTGGGAAGAGATGATGGAAAAGCTCTATACAAAATGTCAAAACAAGATCAGGTGCTGACTGTGGATCAGACCATCAACTTCTCATATGCAG